>APFE030831687.1:559350-589238 GCA_000404065.3 Pinus taeda
AAGACAGGTGCTTGGCACATTGCCTCTTTAAGATGTTCGAAGGCCTTTGTTGCTTCTAGAGTCCATGAAAATGCATCTTTCTTCAATATGTTGTTAGAGGTGCTGCTATTCTCCCATAATTCTTAACAAACTTGCGATAATACCCTGTCAACCCAAGAAATCCTCGCAGATGCTTTATGGATGTGGGATTTTTCCATTCCTTAATGGCTTTAATTTTGCTAGGGTCTACCTTAACTCCTTCATGAGATACAATATGACCTAGATATTCCACCTCCTGGACTCCAAAGAAACATTTGGATCTTTTTGCATATAATTGTTTCTCCTCCAATAGTTGTACACCCTGTCAACATTTCAACATGATCCTTCCAAGACTTGTTGTAGATTAGTATATCATCAAAAAATACTAACACAAATTTTCTAAGGAATGGTTTGAAAATTGAATTCATCAAACCTTGAAATGTTGAAGGTGCAATGGTAAGGCCAAAAGGCATGACCAAAAATTCATAATGACCCTCATGAGTTCTAAATGTTGTTTTCGGAATGTCTTCAATCTTCATTCTGATTTGATGATATCTTGAACGAATATCCAACTTGGTGAAGTAAATTGATCCATGCAATTCATCCAGTCATTCATCAATGACATGAATGGGAAACTTATCTTTAATAGTGAGCTTGTTGAGCTCCCTATAATTTGGACACATGTGCCATGATCCATCCTTCTTGTGTACCAATACTACTAGAGCAGGGAAAGAACTTTGACTCAGTTGAATTATACCAACCTCTAGCATTTTGCAACCATATGTTCAATTTCACTCTTTTGGGCATAGGGATATCTATATGCCCTGATTTTTGGAGGAACACTTCCTAGAATCAGATGAATAGCATGATCATGATCACACATAGGTGGGAGACCTTTGGGAGTCTCAAATACCTTGGAATGATTGTCCAGGACTTTTTAGAGATCTGGAGAAATAGATGATTCCAATGTGGAAACATCTAGCGAACATAATTGTGCAATTACACCTCCTTGTTACTTTTTTAGAAGCTTTGTCATACCATTAGAGCTAATTATCTTTCCTGGTTTCCCTACAATACCCCTTAATTTAACATCCTTTCCTTCCGCAGAAAATTTTATGAAATGTTCTTGAAAATTAAAAGCTATTGTACCCAGGGATTGTAGCCATTGGACTCCTAGTACAACATCAGAACCTCCCATTGGAATGGAAAGCATTGGGCTAGTCAATACATATTCTCCCATGGATAGCTTGATATTATGGCACTTTCCAGAGAAATTTATTGTTCCTCCATTTGCAATCATCACTTGAAATTCTGGTGCTAGATATAGGAAGCAATTCAATTCTTTTGCTACCTTACAATGAATACAATTATGGGTGCTTCCTGAATCGATCAACACTATTACCTTTCTCTTCTTAATTTTTCCTTCTATCTTGATTGTTTGAGGAGTGATAATTTTGGCCAATGCATTACATATGGTTGGATTCATTTCTTCTTTATATAGGCTTTGTTCTTGGAGTATATCCTCTTCTTTTGACCTTTCTAGCTCATTTTCTTCTTCCTCTTCACAATCTATGTAGAATAATTTCTTCTCAGCACACTTATCACCTTTAGTGTATTTGTAATCACAACTGTAACAAAGCCCTTATCCTCTTTTTTCTTCCACTTGTTGTGGTATCAACCTTATAGGTTGTGGAAGACTAGGGGCAACAACACTTTCGTCCTTATAGCTATGAGTAGTATGCTTCCTGGTTACCATAATTTTTCTTTCCATTTTTCTTGCTAACCTGAATGCCTTCTCTAATGAATCAGGTTCCCAAAGGTGAACATCATGTTGGATATTATCCTTTAAAGACCCTATGAACACATGAATCCCATGCTCCTCTGGAATATCTTTTACCCTTATGTTCAATTTTTGGAACTCGTCAATGTGATCCATTATTGAACCCTTTTGTTTGAGACTTATCAATTGACTAAAAAAAGTGTTGCTTTTTGTATCCTCATAATGTGTTATCAATTCTTTCCGTAAAAAATTGCCCAGATTGAATAAATTGGTTTTACGAAGAGCAAAGCCATTGATACCATACAAACTGATTTGGTTCCAATATAAAGTTGCAATACGTACCTTTTGTGTGTTTTTCACATTATTGAGATGAAAAAATTGCTCCATCTGTAATATCCATGTTGCGGGATCCTTGCCATCAAACTTCCTCATATCGATTTTTGGATTGTTGTGGGTCTTTGATCCAACATTATAGTCTATGGAATCATGATTAACATTTCTTTTGTTGTCATCATGAGTTTCCTTTACTACCCTTTCAACATTAGTGACCATTTCTTGTATAAGCTTATTCATATTTATCTTCAATTCGTCCATGTTTGTCTTCAAATCTATCTTCAAATTGTCCATATTAGCTTCTACTCCTTTATTTAAACAATCCATCTTATCTTCTACATCTTTCTTTAAATGATCCAACTTAGTTTTGTTCCTTTTTGTGCAAGTGACAATTGTTGCACTTGGTCTCGTAATTTTGATATATCACGTTGCATTTCTTCTTCTTCTTCATGGGTCATGCTAGAGCTTTCAGGTGGCCTACTAGGTGTTTGCATTTTCTTTCCTCGAGGCATCAATTACCAATAATAGTGCTTTACTATGCCCTTTGAATTCCTTCAAACTAATTTTTCAAACCAATCTTATGCAAAAATTTAAAAAAAAACTACACAAAGTTTTTCACTTTGTAGGAGACTGATATTGAATATGATGTATCTCTGTAATTTCGGATCATCCAGTTCTGAAATTGGGATATGTGATAGTGCTCTATGTCCTCTTTCCAATACCACCAGTCTGATCCAAATTGGATTCTCCAAGGAAGAGTTATGTGAACTCTCCCACAGTGACTTGATTATAGACTAGTTCAGTAGAGCGAACTTGTACGACGTGCCATGAGTCACTGTTTCGACCTTTTGCTCTGAGAAATATATAGAAGAAACTACATTCCATCCTCTTTCTACTCCTTTTCATGAAATTTCAATCCAATGCTCAAATAACAAGTTATGATGATTTTCCCCTGGTCACCAGTTTGGAATGTAATTCAGGAGACTGCAAAAATCCCAACTTCCTTAGATCATATCTCCACAAATATACTGGAAAAAACTCTTAAATTCGGAGCCACGATTTAGCGCGATGTATTCTAAAATGGGTTTTGTTTCCAACTTCTGAAATGTCATAGAAAAAACGTTATAGTGAAAATGCCACGATGATCTGTTTGGAGCAGCGAAACCCTAGAATCCAAAGCTACGATACCAAATGTTATGTAACCAGCTCAAGAAAAAGTTAGAAAAGATAGATCAACGCCTTAGAATTCAGACTCTTCGAGGTGGAAACCTCCTCTACATTACATAAGTGAACAATTCTTGGATGATTCAAATGACAAAACCTCCTTTCTATATATAGGAGTGTAAGGAGTCACAATATAACCCAGCCGACCTAACAATAATAATATAAAGCCATAAAAATAACAATAGAGGGATTTTATGGGGAACAGTAATAACAATATGGGGACAATAGGGGCACAAAAATATTAATAAGGGGTACAACTACAATAGTAATGGGGTAATCACTAGTAATATAGGAACCCAACAGTTATCTTAGGCAACGGATCGATAAGATTGCAAACTAAATAGACACTTGAAACAATAAGAGATCATAGTAAGCAAAAAAAAAACACAACAAAATATAATAAGGAGTTCACCCAATTCTCCTGGGCTACTTCTGTTGCTCTAGCTTTCAGTGGTGGCCTTTTTTCTATGTTTTTAAACCAAAGTCTTACAATAAGGAGCTCAATCTGAGCCTCACTTGATAGAGGATGATCAGTAGGATGGCACTTGGAAATCCCAAGTCCTTGGAGTTCACAAACTCCCCTTACTAAATTTTGACCTCAATTGCTCTCTATCTACTTGATGCTACCCTTAGTCTAATGGTTATCTTAGCCTCTCTGTTCTCTACAATTTTTCCTTTATTTCTATGTCTCTTGGCCTTTGGCTTCTCCACTGCTTCTCTGCCTCATTGTCTCTTTGTCTTGTCTCTGTAAACTCGTGGCTTTAAAGCTAGTTCGTTCCTCGACTGGTCGTTTTGACTTCCCTTCTATCTAGATTGCCTACCTCAGTCCACTGCGACTTCTCAGCCCTACATCATCATTAATGTGTAATGCTTCGCAGAGAGGTGGCCACCTATCTTCTTGCAAACATAGTGTGAGTCTTCCTGAACGATCGTTTTTTTCTATTATTTCTCAAATGCTTGAGAAATGGATCCTTATGTCAAATCAGTGGTCAAATTAGACTCTGAATCCTTATGCGTCATAGCTTATTTCTCCCTCAACTCTGGTCATCCATCAGGTTGAACCTTCGTCGTTTGATCTAGGGCACCCAGATCCTATGGTGTTCGCTTATATCGCGCTGTTTATTTGCTCGACTATTAGTCCACGATGTAAGTGGTTTTTCTCTCTCCCCATCTGACACGTGTCACTCGATGTATGGAATCGTTAGGTCTTCGACCAAACCCACTTACTACCTAAAATGCCTTCGATATTCTGCCGGTTTTGAGCATGGTACCCACCTATTGGTTTTAGCGCTTTCCCATAGTTTTTTGGTTTTCCCTTGTGACCGAGTGCTCGAGGCTTTTCCTTCTCAAGGGGTTTCACCCAGTGATATGCGATTAGTATTTCATGTATTAGAAATAGCCTCCATTTTTGGGTTTGAGGTTCCCAACTACCTTTTTTGCACCATGCACAATCCCATGGGCCAACAATCATCACGCTTTGACTGAAGGTCCTCGTTGCTCCATGCCAGCTGCAAATTACCATCAAAGATTATTTATCATAGCTAGAAGATTTCTTAAAGTATGTCATCCATTCTTAACAATCATGGAATTGTTTGAGGATCCAATTCTAATCACATCCTTCCCATTGAAAAATCTTTTGGACCACCAAAAGTTGCTTTCAAGCATCAACTAAGTGAGGATACAACTTCCTCACCTGTCCAATCTCTATCTATTTGTCACTACTTCACTTTGAATTGTGTCTTCCTACAATTCATTAAGATATTCAGGTAAAAGGTCATCAATAGAAGGAAATTTACTCTCTTCTTTAGGATCTTCAATTAATGAATGTTCAAATAGTCTCAAGCTGTCTACATTGACCATTGAGTAGATGTGCATATAAGCTGGCAAATCAAGGCGAAAATCATTCTCACCAATTTTCTCAAGGATCCTAAAAGGTCCATACCTTATTCGTTTCAACTTTCTATCTTCACCTTGCATCTTGTCCTTGTTGATATACAGCTAGACTTGATCACTAACTTGGAAGCTATCCTCCATCTGATGCTTGTCATGCCTTACCTTATATTTGGCCTGGCTCTTTTCCAGTTGTTCTTGTACTTCCTGATGGATCTCTTGGTTTTGTTCAATGAATCTAGTTGCCTTGTCCACATCGTTGTGTCCCTAAACTATCTTGTCATCACCAACGACAAAATCCAAGGGAGACCTTGGTGTGAAACCAAAACATGTCTCAAAAGGTGATCTCTGTGTGGAAGAATGTTTCGCTTGGTTGTAAGCATGCTGCACATAACACAAATGTTCATCCCAAAGCTTAGGATGCTTGCTGCAATATCCCTTAAGCAAATGGATCACTATCCTATTGACTACTTCTGTCTAGCCATCGGGTTGTGGATGGAAAGTTGTGCTTTTCTTCAGTTTGGTGTCCATCAGTTCCCACAGACTTGACCAAAACTTTCCCACAAATTAGGTGTCTCGATTAGATATAATGGAAGTGAGTAATCCAAAATGAACCATACATGTTGAAAGAAGAGTTTTGTAGTTTGTTCAGTTGTAATCTGTTTATTACAAGGTATCAAAATACACATTTTGTTGAACCTATCCACAACAACATATAGATAATCATGACCTTTCCCATATTTAAGCAGCCCTCCAACAAAGTCCATGGAAACACTTTCCCAAGGATGAGAAGGAACTAGTAATGGAGTTTACAAGCCTAGTTTTATATTGTCGGGCTTGCTTTTAGCACACATAGTACACCCTCTTACATATTTGGAAATTGTCTCATTCATTTTTGACCAATAACAAAATCTTTGCAGTTGTGCAACTCTTTTACTTACCCCAAAGGGACCTGACATTAGAGAAGTATGTGTTTCTCGAATTATCTTTACCCTTTCAGTTTGTGGAATGCATAGCTTCCCACAATGATATAAGAGTGAGTCCTTAATATGATAATCCAATTCTTCTACTTGTTTGCATTGACTTAAAGTTGCATATACATCTTTAAAGTCTATATCTTGAGCATATTGTTCAATGTAGCTCTCATGTAACATAGAATTATGCTTAAGTATAGTAGATGCATTTATAATGGGTCTAGATAACATATCTGCAACTTTATTATGTATGCCCTTTTTATATCTGATGACTAAATGAAACTGTTGTAGAAAGCCCATCCATCTATAGTGTCTTGATTGCTACAACTTAGTTTGGGAGTGTAGATATTGAAGTGGTTGATGATCAGCATGTATAACTGTTTCTTTTCCCATTAAGTAATGTTTCCACTTTTTCACACTCTACTAATGCATACAATTCTTTATCATATGTGGGATAGTTAACTACTATAGAATTAAATGTCTCAGAATGATAACATATGGGTTTACCATGCTGTATCAACACTTCTCCCATGGTATAGTCATCGACATCCGTTTGGATCTCAAATGGTCTTTGAAGGTCAGGTAGTAGTAGTACTGGTGCTATACTAATATTTTCTTTCAAGATGTCAAAGGCTTTCTGTTGTTTTCCTCCCGACTAAAACACCTTGTTCAATCCTGTTAAAGCATGTAAAATAGCTACAATTAAGGAAAACTTAGAAATGAACTTTCTCCAATATTGTGTTACTCCTAAGAAGCTCCTAACTTCTATAGCAGATTTGGATTTAGGCCATTTTACAATGACTGCCACCTTAGAGGGATCTATCTTCAATTTACCACCCTACTATATGTCCCAAAATAATTCAAAGATGTTTTTCAAAATTCACATTTTGAGAGTTTAACATAAAGTTTTTCTCTTTTCAAAACATCTAGTGTCTGCTTAACATGCTTTAAATGTTCTTCACATGTCTTGCTAAATATCATAATGTCATCCAGATATACAATAACAAAATCATCAAGAAAAGGTCTGAGTACATCATTCATTATTCTCATGAAAGTAGCGAGAGCATTAGTTAAGCCAAAAGGCATAACCAACCACTCATACAATCCCTAATTTGTTTTGAAAGAAGCCTTCCATGCATCTTGTTCCGCAACTCTGACTTGATGATATCCAATATGGAAGTCTAACATGGAAAAATAAACAGCTTATTTCAGTTGATCTAATATATCATCTATGCGAGGAAGGGGATAATGATTTTTTATTGTTCTTATTCAGTGATCGGTAATCAATACACATTCTCCACGAGCCATCTTTCTTTCTCACCAAAATGATTGGAGATCCTCATGGCGATTCTAGAATGTAGGAATATTCCCAGAACCCTATGAAGATTTCACTCAATCTCACCCAACACAGGTGAAAGTGGGCCTAGGTACTCCACAGGGCAGGCCTGAATGGACCTAAGTGCTATGCAAAGCACTTACCCCTGACCATGGCTATGCTGGTCCTCAAGGAGTCATTTCAGGATGTCTTCAGGCCAAGAATCTCTTAGGAATGATGGAATTCACTGTGATGACTTTCTTAGGCCATGATTAGAGTTCAATGTTCACTAAAAGTACAGATCTAGATGATGGGAGTGATGTGCTCAAATACACCTATAACAATTTCCCCTAAAGCATCAAGTCGAAAATGATAATGTCGAGTGATATGCTTTATGATGTGATGAGGATGTTCTAAAGCGAATGGTAACCTACATCAATTACAATAAAATATCATGATATTTTGGATTTTTCATGAATTTTAAGGGAAGGCATACCCATGTTCAACATATAAACTTTCATTACATCCACACATATAGTCATCTATAGATATCGACCCATGATTGGATGGCCATCAGTGTAAAGCCATCGTACATATGATTTAGTACTCTCCTCAAATCATAACCTGGATGGATGAAACTACATATGAGGTCTTCTATCTCGTGCAATCGTTTGCTCAGGTACTATTCTAACCATGTGAATATGTGATCTAAAGTTGAACATGGGAAGACATTGTCTGATTACCAGCTAATGATGTAAGCCGTTAACAGACATGAGATAAATCATCGATAATGATAACGATCCTCAAGGTACTACAATACATTATGCATGGTGTGAATGAATTTCTTGATGTCAAGAACCATACAAAGTGTCCCAGTCGAAGGTCAGTGATGTCAACTTGTCGCCGGAAACGAGAAACTTTCCATTCATGTATGGAAGCCCCAAGGTACTAAAAGGGTATTTTTAAGTCAACTTCTTGGATAATCTGTTGATGTCGACAAGAAGCGACTCATCACAGGAGGGCCTTGATGTATCCCACATCAATGACAAGAAATGAGTGTAATTATTTTTGGAGACAGAATGTGATTAATGACACAAGGTTCAGGAATGGCGGTCATGAAAATGAAGGTTTATTATTTTTTTTACTAAGTATGTTTAATCTATTAATAAGGAAAAAATCTATTTACAGAGAAGGTGCTGGTTGTAAGAGAGGACAACTATTCTCAGCTTTCTAAGGCACTGGTTCTGAGACTGCCCCAACAGAGGGGAAACCAGTCTGAAAGAGTCAAAAATACAAGAAGAAACATAGTCCTCAGTTTTCTAAACAGTGCGAATAGGTCAGCAAAAACTGGCTATTCATCCAACTGGATGTGCCTACATGGACAAAAATAGAAATGGAACCTGATCCTAAAAGAACTGCCACCTCGCATTGGGCACAACGAGCTCCGTGGCTGGCTCCTCCACTATCGGGAAGCCCCAGGTTTCACAGTGGTCCATCGGATTTGGCTCACCATTACCTTCCTCCCGCCACATGTCCTCCTCTTTCTGCGTATGCATCTCCTTGCCTGGTGAGGCCTGCTGAGGCTTTTAATCCTCACTCCTATTCTGCATTGCTTCCTTCCCCTTCCGCCTGTGCTGCCCTTCAAGCTTCGTTTCCATGGCAGTGCGCATGTTCTGATGGGCCCGTTGTTGACTGGGCTCCGCCCGAAATGTGGCACTTCCAGAGTAGAGCCCTTGGTTGCTCTGAGCTACCTCCTCAGTGAATAATATGGAAATGGTGGCCTTAATGACAGGCTAGTTCAGTGTGCTCCGGAAGTGGAAGAGTGTGGTGTGGGGGGATGGATTTCTTGGCAAGGGGAAGGAGCAGAGCGAAGACACGCACGCCCCCGCCCACTCCTAGTATTGCAGTAGTGAGGATTATCAGCTGAGGAGGAGGGAGAGCTCGAGGAGCTTCTCCTCCTGGATTGCTGACGAGAGCTTCCCCCTCTCGAGCCTCCCCTTCTACAGATAAGCCGATGCCTCACCATGATGGAGAGGAGAATAGAGGGAGTGCTCAGAAGCGAGCATAAAAGAGCTTGAGCTTGCGGAGGGCGCATCTCAGCAACACAGCAGGGCTCGAACCTCTCCCATAACCCTCCTCCTCCTAACCAGCAATGCTTATGGAGCCTTCTATCAATGCCATATCTGTCTCGGAATTTAACATAATCCGCCACATATCGGCTTTCCTCCGCCATAACTGTTGCATTCAATGCCTCCGAAGGCCGACTAGCCCCGAAGCATGCAGAGGCAATGGTCCTTACTCTACGTGCCTGTAAAAACCTACTTCTCATTGCGTAAGGCCATGTGATGGCCCCTTCAACTGTGTTGAATCCGTCGTTTCGCTGGCCATGTGGTGTGGAGTTGGCAGGTGTCGATCGACACTGCTCCACCCTTGTCCCATCTGCCTATGTCCTCGGTGAATCACCCACATCCGGGGAGTTTGCTTCCCTTCGGAGCAGAGTGTTGCATTCCTATTTTTGTTCATGATTCTAGATGATATCAAGGTTCCCTGGTAGGAGAGGGTGCTCATATTCAACTCCCATATTGGCAAGGAGGTCCGCCACCTTGTTGCTTTCCCTTCTGACATGGTTGAAGATGATAGCCCTGTTGGTGTTGAGGGTGTTTTCTATGGCTTCCAGCCTTGCCTCAAGTCTCCAACTAGTGGAGATTATTTGCATGAGCTCCATTGAGCAATTGTGTAGCCATGTTGATGAGGAGTTGGGAATCTCCTTCGATCTCCAAAGGCTGGAAGTCATGGTTTTGAGATAAGAGAACTCCTTGCCAGAGACCCTCTAGCTCAGTTGAGTTATTTGTATCCCACCCTATATTTCCGAGGTAGATTAAAAGAGGAGAGCCCTTATAATCCGTGAAAATTCCACCGAATCCTGCTTTCCCTGGGTTCCCTTTAGAAGCTCCGTCGAAGTTGAGTTTGTATCTTTGCTTTGGGGGGGGCAGTCACTGATGCGTGTGATCATTTATTTTTCCTTTAGGATTATCTGTTGTGCTTCACTGCTAAAGTTGGAGGTTCCAGTTTTCCCATATTGTTTTTTCAATAGCCCGTGTGGGAAAGTCCTCTGGAAGCCAAGTTTTAAGAGCCAAAGTTTCTTTCAGATTCGTGACTAGCTTGTCCCAAATGATTTCTGATGGTATGCACTGGTTCTTAAAAATGCGCTTGTTCCTTTCTTTCCATACAGTCCAGGTGAGGAGGCCCAGAATAATTCTCCAGAGGTAATTTAGGACAACGCTTTTATAGGGACTTTGGTGCCAGAGGCGAATGGGGTTGATAATGTCTTCAGATGGTCGGCGGTTTCTTTGACATCTCAAGCTGGATTTATCCCATAGTTGGTTGGCTAGGGAGAAGGAATCCAGGAGATGCTGTATTGTTTCCTCTTGCAAGCGGCAGTTGGGGCACATGGAGGGCCCCTGTATTTTCCTTTTTCTTAAATTGTCCCAGGTTAAGATTTTTCGATGCCTGGTGAGCCATAAGAAGGTTGAGACTTTAGGCCAAATGCTAGGGGTCCATATCCTTCCCCAGATGGGATCCTAAGGCGTATCATCTTGGCACTTGATTTTGTAGGCTTCTTTCATGGTGAAGGATCCCTGCAGGGTGTAGCCCCATCTTAGTAAGTCCTCACCTTCATTGTTTCTAATTTTTCGTTTTTGGAGCTCTTTCTCCAGGTTTTCTCTTATCTCGGTGTCGATGTTTCTTATCAGTTCGTCGAGGCGTTTCCATTTCCTATATCCTTGATTGATCTCCTGTGAGCATTGCTGATGGACCTTCTCCTTTTGTTGTTCCTCCCAATCATTGCTGGGCTGGATAGTAAGAAAACTGTCAAGCCTGGGAAGTTGATTCCAAGCGTCTGTCTAGAAACAAGCTCTATTACAACCTCTGATTTCCTAAAAATTGTGTTGTTGGATGAGAGAATATTGTTGACTAGCTGCATTCCACATCAACGAGCCTTTCTCAACAGGGATGAATCTAATTAGCTCCTCCATCGGTCTATGGTTAGCATATTTGGCTCACCAGATGACGCCCCAGGGCTTGTTTGGTGCTGTGAGCCATTGCCACCAGATTCTCGCACCCATTATTTCATTGATTTGACTTGGATCCCTTAGGCCTAACCCTCCCTTCTCCTTAGGTTTTCATGAGTAATCAAATTGACAAGGGCCCATTTACGATTAGTTCCATGAGTTCCCCACAAGAAGTTGCATTGAATATCTCTAATCCTTTTGAGAGCCCATTTAGGTGCTACAAGGATTGAAAAGAGATAGAGGGGCATTGCTTGAAGCACTGCTTTGATGAGGATTACCCTACTGGCTATGTTCAGAGCTCTAAAAGTCCATGAGGAAAGGTGGGATTCCACCTTCTCAAGGAGTTTATGCTAAGAGGCATTCTTAATGGCCGAATCGATGAGAGGGGCGCCCAGCTAATTAGAGGGAAGGGTGGCAATGGGAAAGCCCGGGTTGCAGGCGATGGCTCGTTGAATCATGGGAGGCGTATGGAAGAAAAAGATCTGCGATTTGGCTTTATTGATACTGGTGCCCGAGGCATCAGAGAAGTCCTTCAGGAGGGCCTTAAAGATGGTGGCTTCTTGAGCTGATGGGTATCCAAAAAGCATATTGTCATCCACGAATTGCTAATGGGTGGTGGCAGGGGTATTATGAATGAATATTCCTTTCAAAAGCTGAGAGTGAAGGGCATGCTTGATGAGACTCCCCAACCCTTTTGCCATTAAAACGAAAAGCAAGGGAGATAGAGGGTCCCCTTACCTGATTCCTCTGAAGGGGCTGAAAGGTCGAGAGGGGATGCCATTGATGAGGATGGAGAAGAAAGTGGAGGAGATTAAACTGTGAACCCAATGCACCCACATAGGTGAGAAACCAAAGGCATTTAACATTTTTTGGATATAAGTCAAACTTAATTTGTCAAAAGCCTTGGATAGATCAATCTTGAGAATCATACCTGCCTGATTGGAAATATTAAGGGAGTGTATGATTTCATGAGTGAGGATGATGCCATCCATTTGTTTTCCCTCAACATACCCAGATTGTTCCAGCGATATGAGTAGGGGTAGCAGTGGCTTCAACCTGTTTGCAATTAATTTAGAGATGACTTTGTAAATGATGTTGCAAAGAGAAATTGGGCGATATTTATCTGGGGTGGTAGCACCCTCTTCTTTGGGGATGAGAGCAATGAATGTTGAGTTGAGCATCGGTAGCAGCCAATGAAGAGATCGAGATTCCTTAACTACTTGCCATACTTCTTCTCTAATGAGCTCCCAGAATGAGTGGAAGAAGGTGGTAGAGAAGCCGTTCGGCCCTGGTGCTTTGCCCTCCTTGAGCTGTTTCATGGCTAAGTCAACTTCCTCTGGCAAGATAGGTCGGAGAAGGAGTTGGTTGTGGTCCTCTGTGATGACTTTTGGCACATGTTGTGTAATATTTTCTATAGCTCTGCTTCTATCGATTTGAGGTTCTTGTAGTACTTCCTGAAAGTAGTTGATTAATTCCTGTTCAATCTCGGTGTGGTCCTCCACTCTTTCCCCTCCTTGCTTTTGGAGAAAGGAGATAGTATTGTGCATTCTCCTTTGTATAGTAGTCCTGTGGAAGAATTTGGTATTTCTCTCGCCTTCTTTCAGCCATCTGATTCTAGATTTTTGCTTCCATAAGATCTCTTCCTGCTTGTTTCTCTCCTCTAATTTATTTTGTATGTACTTCTCCCATTCCATGGTTCCTTCTCTGTACCCCTCTGTTATTATCTGTTGTTGGAGCTCCCACATTTCCATGTTGAGGTTTTGTTGAGCCTGAAAGATATTACCAAAAGTTTCCTTGTTCCAAATTTTTATTTGGGCTTTCAGATGTTTGAGTTTCTATTGGAATTGGAACATTCTTGACCCTGCCGGGGCCGTGAGTTGTTCCAAGAGTGATTGATGAAGTCTTTGAAAGCGGGATGGGATAACCAGCATGCCTCAAATCTGAACGGATGTCTGGTAGAGTTACCTGGTCGCTGCCATTGGAGTGCTATGGGCCAGTGATCAGAGCCAGAATGTGGGAGGATGAGCGTTGAGAGATCACCCCCTAGATGAATGGCACTGTCCGAGATGAGGAAATTTTCGAGCTTCGATGCTATTTGATTCTGTCCAGTCCTGCGATTGCTCCAAGTGTGAATGCCATTGGGAGTTTGCATGTCAATGAGCATGTTGTTGTGGATAAAAGATTTGAAATGATCTGTGTCCTGCTCCAGCTTGGCCCGACCTCCTCTCTTTTCCTGTAATTTGGTGATCATACTGAAATCTCCACCTATGAGCCAGAGAGAATGCTCTCTGTTGGAGTTGAGGTTTGCTATGGTGTCTAAAAGATAAATTTTATTGGTAGCATCTTGCGGGAAGTAGACATTGGTCAGATGACCATGAATGTTGGTCCCGATTATATGAAATGTTGCCTGGATGAGGTTGTGTGAAGCATGGATATTTGACAACGATATTTTTTGTGTATTCCATGCAATCGCTAAGCCTCCAAAAGCTCCTGATGCATCCACTGCCATTGTATTACATGCTAGCCAAGCTTTTGTGAGGATGCTTCCCAGGGTGTTACTGTTGCATTTTGTTTCCTACAAGAAAAAGATCAAGGGTTGTTCCTACCTTATCATACTTCTGATCATTCTAAGTTTCCCAGGGCTATTGATCCCTCTTACATTCCATTAGATGAGGTTAATTTGTCACTGTGCAGTGTGGGCCTATACTACTTTTTCAATTTAGCATAGCGGCCTGAATCGACCAAGATTTTACCTACTGCTATGGTTCGCTGGAGGTCTTTTTTTCTCCCTCTCTTTTTGGAGTCCTTTGGTAGGAGATTGCCATCTCATTGACTGCCTGGTTGTATGCCTAATTGTTGTTGCTGATATGCTCTGGATAGGATTGTTTCTAGAGTGTTGAGCTGGTGCTCTTGAATTTTGTCATACTCCTTTTTTCTACATGCTTTCTCCAATCCAAAGATGTCTAGCCCTTTTAGATCTATGCTCTCTGGTTCTTCCTCCATATATTGCACCTGACTGTTGTCCTCTCAGATAAGCACTAGCTGCCAGGCTTGATTTTGTAGGTCATCCGTCTCCATGGATTTGGAAGTTCCCTCAGGGTATTCTGGGTTTGCTATGGGGGTTCCGCCTGATCTAGAAGTGATTCCCTCCACTTCCATATCCTTTGCACTCCCATTTGGCCCGTTTTGGCTCTCTTTGTGGGTTGCGTCATCATCTCTAGGGAGACGAGATGTAGGAGAGGACTTCGGAGGGGGAATAATCAGATTGGAGGCGTTAGGCATGGAGCTATACTTCATGCTGGAGGGAAGCTCTGCAGTAGCTTGAGCGAGAATTTCAAAGTTGTTACTTGTGGAAGGCATAGAAGCCATCTCTTGCAGGGGTTTCTTCCCCGATGAGGGTTTTTTATGCGCTCGCTTACGGCTAGGGACTCTGGTGAAACCCTCATGGGCATGCATATTGGAGGAGTTGGGGTCAGAGGCTTTAGTATTCAGTGGGAAGTTCCTGAAGAGATGCCCGTGAGTGTGACATTTGCGATAGCGAAAAGGTACATGTTCATAATCTAAGGGTTGAATCCATTCATAATCATCATGAGAGAGACTTACCGAGTCCGGGAGGGCGTTCTCCAGGCGCATGAAGACGTAGATGCGGGCGTAGGATGTATATCTTCGAAGCTTCATTTCTTCAGCTTCTTTGATGTATTCCCCCAGTTTATTTCAAATTTTTTTTAGCAACCCTTCTTTCCAGTATTCCTCTAGTAGTGAGTACATTCTGATCCACACTAGAGCCTAGGAGAGATCTTCCTTGTCCGGGTTAAATCTTGCTACCCAGTCCCTTAGATACAATCCTGCTGAGTTAAAAAAGTATGGCCCTTCATCCATGATTCTGAACTTGTCTTCTAGGCACAAGAATATCACAGTAAAGAATCCCTTCAGCCCCAGCTGCACTGTTATGTGGCCTTTGGGTTTCCATTTGGCAATGATCCAACCATACAAGGCTTTTTTTGTTGGCTAGAAGCCTATAAATTTTCCTATAAGCGCATGATCTTTCATGTATTGGATTCTTTCATTGATCTCCTGACTTGGCAATTCTATCTTGGGTCTTTCTGTTGCTATTGGCTTGCATGTGCTTGAGGTAGCCGTGATATTTTCCCCTGTCTTTTCTTTCCCTCGCAGTGTTTCACTGCGTTTGTCTGCCTAACTGTTACGTGCATTGGGCATGTGCTGCTACGTCTCCTCATTTTTTCCCCGTCTGCGTGGATCGAGCCAAAATTTATTGGCCCAGTTCTTCCCGACGATGAGGTATTGGTCATGGGGGAGGGCTTGGTTGCCCCACCCTGAACGGCTTCCATGTGTTTCGTTGATATGCCTACTTCTCTCTAGCAGGGTCAGGAGATCAGGCTCTCTATGGTGGCTCAGTCAGTTGTCTGCGCCGTATCAGAAGATCGCTAGCGCCAACCCTAGTTGTAGAGCGTTTTTTCAACAACATCAATCCACCTATCCAAAAAAATCTACTTTTAAATGAAGGTTTATTATTATTGCAAAGGATGAATTTAATTGAGTAACTTCTCTTGAACATGTCAGCAACACTGAAAGAATTGGCAACATTTATGAAAAACAAAAGTAATGGATGGTATGATAGACCATAGGTATGATAACCATCAAGCAGATAACCCAACCCAAGTAGTCATAAAGATGAAATCAAAGTGTCATGTTCAAGAGTGACCTACTACCATAAAGTGGTTTACCCCTTTCGCCATTTTCCCCAGTCATTGTTGACCAATACTTCTTTATTTTTTATAAAGCTTGAGGAGAATAACATATGCTTGTTGTATAATTCCACCCTTCGGTTGAATCCATCGCTCTATGAAGTTTTAACAAGTCTAGTGAAGGTGAAACTCGACCTTGTCATGATGGACAAGTTTGTCACTATTTGATGTTTTAACAAGTTTAACGACAATGATAGCTAGGTTATTTTCATGTTTAGAGAGTTTGAAAAAGGGACAAAAAGAAAACTCCACAAGTTATTTTTCATAAATTTGTCTCTCAAGTCCAAAAAAGTGTAAAATAATACAAGAGAAAACCTATTTAGCATGTTTGATCATCGTATCCCTTTTACCTAAACAATGTATATCATTTCGGAAAAGGGTTAAATGTATACTAAGTAGATGTTGTTTCTAATCCGTTAATGATCTGAAAAGGACAAGCGTTCAACAATATTTCATATTTTGAGAGTCTAAAAACGGCTTAAAGAGGACTCCGCTTTCAGGAACAAGTGTTGTCTAGGATAACGACTTGTTCTAATGATGTTGGAACTTCTGAAAATGTGTTGATTTATGTGAAGAGGCTAGCTAATAAGACCACTCATTGTGACTGTTCCTAAAAAAGGGTAAAACAACCAAGTGAAAGCGTATGATCGGCCAAGAATATAGTGACGGTGGAAGGAGAAAAACCATGGCTCATCGGAAGAGGCTGATACAATGGAAATCATGAGAGTTAAAATGGAGACAGGTTCATTTTTACACAAGCTTGAACCATAGGGAACTATGCTTGGATTCAGTTTCATGTTTACACAAGCTTGAAACAAAAAATTATGCTTGGATTTAGTTTCATGATTACACAAGCTTGAAACGAAAAACTATTCTTGGATTTACTTTCATTTTTACACAAGATTGGAATGAAAATTATGCTTGGATTGAGTTTCACTTTTACACAAGCTTGAAACAAAAATTATGCTTGGATTCAATTTCATTTTTACACAATCTTGAAATGAAAAACTATGCTTGAGATTGGTTTACATGCCCCCAACACCATAACTCGATTCTAGATGCATGCCCCCCATGCTTCATTGCATTCACCTATGTAGACTACTCATGGCTATGAGGTGCATGGAATGAAGATTCATATATGATATCAAGTGAAAGACTCGACTGCGATTTTATGATATCTAATCAAAGATTTCAATTCGAACTTTGCTCCAGGGGACCTTGTTTCATTTTTTAATGAGCTTAACACAAGACAAGGAACTCCGCTCAAATTCCTTGTTTCATTTTTTAACGAGATTGAGACAAGACAAGGAACTATGATTTGGGACCTGTTTCATTTTTTAATGAGGTTGACACATTAAAATAACTATCCTCATATTCCTTGTTTCATTTTTTTAAAGAGCTTAACACAAGACAAGGAACTATGGTCTGGTTCCTTGTTTCATTTTTTAACGCGCATTACACAAGACAAGGAACTATGCTCATATTCTTGTTTGATTTTTTAATGAGCTTGACACAAGACAAGGAACTATGGTTTGGTTCCTTGTTTCATTTTTTAATGATCTTGACACAAGACAAGAAACTATTTTCATATTCTTGTTTCATTTTTTAATGAGGTTGACACAGTAAAAGAACTATCCTCATATTCCTTGTTTCATTTTTTTAATGAGGTTGACATAGTAAAATAAATATCCTCATATTCCTTGTTTCAGTTTTTAACGACCTTGACAAAAGACAAAGAACTTTGTTCTGGTTCCTTGTTTCATTCTTTAATGAGATTGACACAAGACAAGGAACTCTGCTCGTATTCCTGTTTCATTTTTTAACGAGGGTGACACAGTAAAAGAACTATCCTCATATTCCTTTTTTCATTTTTTAACGAGCTTGACACAAGACAAGGAACTATGCTCATTCCCTTTGTTTTGATTTTTTAATGAGGTTGACACAAGACAAGGAACTATCCTCATATTCCTTGTTTCAGTTTTTAACGAGATTGAGACAAGACAATGAACTATGCTCACATCCTTTGTTTCATTTTTTAATGAGGTTAGCACAAGACAAGGAACTATTCTCACATCCTTTGACATGACCCATAAGAGGTCATGAATTCCAAGACATTCTCATCAGATGGAGGAACAATTCTCTAGAAGGAGAGATCCTATTCCAATGCCCCCATTACATAATGTACAACATCATGGAATCAATCATCCATTGATGTAGGCATGGAACGTCTTTCCACATCATTAACCCATGGCGGGCATGATACCATTGGGACAAAAGGACCATTTAGGGAAGATGGTTGACTGGAAACCATAGTCAGACTAGGAAATGAAAATCAATTAATGGTGACAATTCTGCCTTCAAGGAGGAAACACATCACTCGAAAGAGTATTGAAACAATAGCTCCCATGTCATAAACATAGTCGTGCCCAAGACGTAAATTGTAATCTAAAGGGCCTAGGGCTACCATCACATTGAGATAAACAATTTTCCCTCCCAAAGTAATCAACAATTGAGGAAGGATCCCTAATGGTTGATTGGTTTATCTATTAAAATCCAATAGATTATGGGCAATAGGCACAAGTGGTGCCGAATCGAGCACTTGCCAAGCATTGGAGGAAATGATGCTCATTGATGCAACTTCATCTATAATAGTGCTAGGTATAACCATATTACAAACCTGTACTATGATTTGGAAAGGCACATAAGTAGGAAGACGACATCTTGCTAGTTGATTCCATTGAAAGGAAGTGACCAGACTACTTGGAGGGGGTACCTTTGTCTCCTTTGAATATCTCCCATTGCTCCTTCTCGAACTGAATCTTCTTGGTAAGTACCTGCAATCATAAACAAAGAAAAAAAAAATCAAAGAAAGAGATATTTCTACTATAATCAAATGGAATCGAAAGAATTTGCACATATAATCATCATACATAAAGACAAGAATATGGGAAAAGTTGTAAACAACTTTATTAATGTAAAAGGAAGAGTTACAACCAAGAAGTCCAATCCCATGTCACTCATCCAGCTTGAGTTCCATTCTTCATCACACAAAAAGCACAACACTCTGGCAGCATAACAATACTTGCTTACAATCTCGAACCTCCCACCAATAGTATCTCCTTACAAATTTTCAAAGTCCAACCCCTCATCACTATGGTGAGTGCTCAATGTATAGAGAAATGGAGGTTCTTTTGTCATAAATTGGGCATTGAATGGCTGTCCAATTTGGGAGTTAACTTGCATGGAGGAAGGGACGAGAGTATAGGAGGTTATTTGATTCATTCCCTATCCAGTTTCGAGCTCATAGGAGAGGATAAGATGTGGGAATCTTCTAGAATGATCTAGAATGTAGGAATATTCCTGGAACCTTATGAAGATTTCGCTCAATCTCGTCCAATGCAGGTGAATGTTGGCCTAGGTGGTCTACAGAGTTGGCTTGAATGGGCCTAAGTTCTCTGCAAAACACTTACCCCTGACCAAGGTTGTGCTGGTCCCTCAAGGAGTCATTTCAGGATGTCTTCAGGCCAGGAAACTCTCAAGAATGATGGCATTCAATGTGATGACTTTCTTAGGGCATGTAGCAACTGAATTAGAGTTTGATGAGCCCTAAAATTACTGATCTAAATGATGGGAGTGATGTACCCAAATAGACCTGTAACAATTATCTTTCTTTATTTTTTATCTTTCAAGCATTTCCTTTTCCTAAGTTGTTGCTGCTACAATCCTTGAATCTCTCTTTTCCTTGGTGAACTCCTTATTTCTCTGCTTAGATTCCTTAATTTCAAGTTTTCTATGCTCATACTCGAACATTAGGTTCATATATTCTTTAGAGGTGAGTAACTATAAACTCCTCTCTAACCCAACATAGTTTGTTGTTGAATGCATTGATGAGGCCTTCACTCTCTCTATTGGTAGGTTTAGGAACCTATGAAGTATTGATGGCTTGACACTTTCCTTTCAACCTCAAGGAAACATGATTGGACCCAATTTTTGTCCTTGTTTGGTAGTTCATTCTGAATAGACTATTATTCAAGTGATCCATTGTCCACAAAATAATGAACAAGTTCACTCCTTAACTTCACTGCTTGAGAGGGAATTTCAATGCTTTCATCATCGGTCAATGACACATTTTGTCTTTTTATTCATCATGGCCACTACCAACCATTATGGTGGGGTTACATTGGTTGGCATTCTCAGTTGGTCATTGTTCATTCCTTTTACATTATCATTTGAAACCAAATTTTCATTGTCATTTTCATGAAAAACTACCTCATTTGGAATATCACATGTAGAATTATCAGGTGCTTCAGTGGGTGTGGCAGCCTCCATGTTATTTAAAATTGGTTCATTATTAAATTATGTATCACATACATGTTCATCATCACATAATTTCCTTTGAGGAAGGGATACCATACATTTAGCATCAATAACACCTTCTTGTTAATCTACATCTTCTTAGGCATCAACCTGGTCATGTAAGTCATCTGCTTCCTGACTTTCCACAAAAAATGTCTAGCTGAAAATAATATCATTAATAGGAGCATCAACATGCAGTGCCAAATTCCAAACCTTCTAAATCCAACCTTGATATTAGAAGGTGTTAGAGCCCTTTTAAATGCTTTACTTGCAAGCTCAACTAGCTCAATTTTTTTATCTCCACCCAATATTCTTTTCCATCCATGAAGCTTGCTCTGTGTTGAAATAGTTCTTGAAAGGCCCAAACACGTTAACGTCAAGTGGTTGCAATCTGTGAGTGGTATGAGTTTGTAGTGATAATAGGTCAATTTCCAAATGTTTGGCCTCCTCGATTGTCTACATAGCCATGTGGCTTACATGGCCATATTAAATTAGTAGCTATCTATTTTCATGCAAGACACCACCTAGCCTAGATGAAGAGAAGTGAGAAATCCAATTCAAGAAGAGTTCCTTTGTCATCCATGCATGGAGACGTGAAGCTGTGCATGCACCTAGTCTTCAATTATGTATATAGTTTTTAGGTTGTCTTTTCCTCTGAATAAATAAAACTCGGATTGAAGAACCAGTTTCATTGACACAACAAAGTATATTGGTACACTCCCTACTCCTAGGAGAAACAAAAATTGGCACATTTATGCTCCCTCTCTTGGAAATTACTCGCATCCCACAATTCCTTCTATCCTGTAAGCCTCTTTTGTCATAGTTCCAGATATTGTTTGGGTCATAAGGTTGTTTCTCATATGCACAAGAAAGGGTGCCATAGAACTTAGACACAATTGTAAGTCTTAAATTTAAAATCCTTGTCTTTTTCAACAGCCTCCGTTGTTCGTAAGACAAGGTGTGGATTCCTTTTTTAAAGCCACTCTACAAATACTTTCTAGGAAACCCATCTTTGAAGGGGTTGGGCCTCCCCTCACAGATTTGTGCTACAATGGATTTGAGTTGTATCACCTTTAAATTGTTTCCCATTTTTTCCATCTCCTTACACCACACAACCACCTCGGCCTCCTCCTATTTTTTCATAACAATAACATGCTCTCTATGCTTTGTATGACTGAGCCCATTTAAATGTATGCTTAAGGTTGTAATTCCATGTTTTTTTACAGATGCATGTACTGAATATCCGTTGAACTCTATTTCATATATTTCACCTAGCATGTATTCCTTTCTCCACACTCCCATTCGTTGAGCTTGCATCTTTTACTGTAGTTGAGGGTGGCTCTAGTGTAGATGGTTGGATAGTAGGATCTCCCACCATGTGGGCATTCTTAACATCATTACATGGAGCATTGAAAAAACTTGACATCCAACCATTTCCTCTTCCAATGAAGTGAATTGCAATGGGGCACCCTTGGACCCCCACCTCCTCATGTTCCTTACATAATCTACAATTGAAACTCGTGGAATTGTTGGAACAACATGTACATTGTTAAAAAAATGTATGTCAGTGGAAGAAGTTTCAGAAATAGAAGCTGAGTTTTATTTGAATAAGAAATTTAGTTCTGAAAAGGGTAATAAATAATTGTAACATACATAATAGAAACTCAATCTTATTTATATCCTAAAATTTAAATATGAATAGGTTAATCAATAGTTGCAACCTTTATATATTTGAATAAGAAAATTATTTGTTTGCATTGATGTGAATCTCGATCCACAAATATCATGATTTAATTTGATATAAATATCATGCCTAAATTTAGTTTGAACATAATCATGTATCTTAAGCAGGGCATCAAATCCATAATATCCCAATCAACCTTAGAAAAAAAAGGAAGGGTATTGAAAACTGTCTCTTTACAAATTTTAGGAATAGGTGCTAGTTAATTGAAATAAGTTTTAAATTCATTTGAATGCAAGGTTGCTGAAAAAGGTGACTAAAATTTGAAGTGTTTAATTGTATCTTAAAACACCCGAGTTCTCTAAATTTTCAGATACAGTTTCTTCCAATTCTACAATTGTGCCATGAGTTTAGCTGCTAACATGCTGACTCTCCATTCAAATAGATTGTAACGAAAATCTCCTTTGATGTGATTTAGAATTAGTAGTCTTCTAATAGAGTGTAATGGAAATATCCTTTGATTTGATCCAAAATTGTTAGTCCTTTTTTATATTGTAATGGAAATATCCTTTTATTTGATTGAGAATGATTAGTCTTCTGAGATGTAGAATTTATAGAGGGGATTACCCATAAAAATTGCCACCTTGACTCCTTTAAAATGATAACTAGAGACTCGACATCTTTCAATGGAAGAGGCTTCTTTTTCTCATATAGAATTGGATTCCTTAGCAGCTATGAAGATGTATCCTCCATTGTAAATACCTTGTGTTCATTTTCAATTTGTGTCTAAACTAACTGAAAACTAACATACTACAGTTTCCTTTTAAAATAGACCAAAAAATTCCAAGTGATTTTGTAACAAATTTATTCATTTTTTCTTAAAGGCGTGAAATGACCAAACATCCACGGTAATGCATACAAGGTGCCAAATTGTTGTGATTAAGGAATGATCAGGGCTATGTGTTTTGCGTCAGATTCTCTAGCATTCTTGTCTTTTTTTGTCTTTGTTGGGCATATTTAACTTTTTGTCTCTATTGACTCAAATGCTATGATTTTTTCTCTACAATTTCAAATACAAAAGCCAAATTTTGTTTACAATTTCAAATTTATCATATTCTCTAGTTTATGGTTGTTGTGATGCAACCATAAAATTCCTGAAGAAACACTAGAAAAAATAAAATCACTAAACATAGGTTAAAAGAAGAGCATAAAGAGAGTGAAACAAGCCTAAAAAATAACACCTATAAACCCTAAAACCCTTAGTTTTTAGATGTTATAACAATCACTGATATGAAACCATAGTTTCTTGTTTCACTTCAAAAGAATAAACCTTGGCAATATGTCAATGTTATGATGTCATAGATATTCTTATCTTAGATTGTGGCTTGCAGTCATCGTGGGAGAGAAAAATGCATGGAGTGGAGAGAATGAGTGAATTTGGCACCTTTGGTGGTGTTATCACTCAGGTTGTCCCTAAACTCTTCAAGGGATATGGCCGAGGTAACCACAAACCAATCTTTGGATTGTAGGTTCTAGCCCACCTGCAATCAGAGAGGGCTCTCTCTTAATGATTTAGTTTTATTGATGATGTTTTTAGGCTAGCTATTGGGTTCAGTGGGTTTTGTTGGTGTTTGCGTGGAAGGTAGATGTCAAGAAGATAATTCCAAGCAGAGGGGCAAGGGATAGGGTGATAAGTTTCAAACCATTGGGCATGGAGTCATGGATTGAGGCTTGTTGTTTCGTTTTCTTGGCCACAAGAGGATTATAGAGCACGATAGCTACACATGAAACAATACCAATTTTTGAAAAGATGGGATGGAAGTCAGAGACGAAAGGCAATCAAGAATCTTTCATCAACTAACAGAGAAGGGAAATGAATGTATGATTATCTAGGAGCAATTAAGAATTCCTAACTAATCATTCCTATGTGAAAGAAATAGTGTAAACATGATCATTTAAGTATGAATAATCATAACTATTCCTGATGAAAACATACAGAAATAACAGAAATTGAGCATAGGGTGCTGCCAAGCAAATCCTAAACTATTCTTCTTTTCTGTAAATTCATATGGTGTAACACAGATGGTAAAGAAAACATGCAGAAAAACTAAAACAGAGTTAAGGAACACTTATTAAGCCATGTAGAAGCACATGAATTCCACAGCCACTCTTTGGCCAATTAGACACAGCAGACAGTTTTCATAATCCATGCATTTCAGCAATCTTTGATTATAGAAATTTTCACATTTACAGTGCGAGTCTCTGCTCAAGCCAAATATCAAACTAACGAAGAACAACCAACCAACCCCTACTACATTTTTTTAAGGTGGTATATATAGGTAAAATATCTAAAAGTATTTATTACAACTGACCTAAATAGGTCTGCGAGAAAAAGCTTTCTAAAACCTAACTTGTGCTGGAATTAAAATGCAAGTAAGTCTTTTTGGGCTGCGCTAGAGGCAACTGGATTAAAAGTGAGTTTCATGGGGTGTCCTCTGTGACTTGGTGTAGTGGTTCTGTAATAACTTTACATTGAGTTCTGGTCCATTGATCTGATGTGAGTTTTAATGTGCAGTCAATTGTGCTGGTGAGCTTTGAATGGTTCCTTAACTGCTTCCTGACTTTCAAGGTTTCTTTTAATGCTTCATTCGCCTCGAGCCCTGAGAAGATCTCTGCTAATACACTTAGCTGCTACACTGATACTCTTTGACATGGTTCTTCGCTGCATATTTGCTCGGATGTTCTTTAACCTCTGAATCGTGTCTCTCTATGTCTTCTAATGCGTTCAAAACTGCAAAATCGGGCTTTTTCGGCCCTTTT
This sequence comes from Pinus taeda, assembly GCA_000404065.3. Classification (NCBI taxonomy): domain Eukaryota; kingdom Viridiplantae; phylum Streptophyta; class Pinopsida; order Pinales; family Pinaceae; genus Pinus; species Pinus taeda. Next base: position 584,578 of record APFE030831687.1, read on the forward strand.
CGGTGAAAAATTGGCCGAGGAATCAAAATATTCCCTAAATATTCTCCAATATGGCCTAATCGTGCATCGAAAACTACCTCAGAATTTTGATCCGAGGCTCCAAAGCTTGATTTTTGGACTTGCGCGTTTCCTTTTTTAGCTGCTGACGTCAGCATGATGTCAGCGGTACGGCAGGTGATGTCAGCATGACATCAACAGTGGGACCCCCCTGTACGGATGTGACGTCAGCAGGGTGACGTGGTAGTATAGCAAGGTGATGACGTGGCGAGACACGGTGGCAGGGTGATGTGAGCCAGGCGCAGGTAGGAAGGGGTGAGGTGGAGGCGACATGGCGGGGTGACGCGGCGCTCTTGTTACGCGAGGGGAGGGCGGTTTTGGTATGCATCGGACCGCCTTTGGTATGGAGGTGGTTCTCGTCAGGGGCGGCCCGATGCAATGGGATGCCGTCAGTTGTCCCGATGTATGTCGATAAAACCGTCAGACATCGAGCGCTAACAGACACTCACAAGAGGGCGCCCGATATGCATAAGAGCCATCGGATCTGGGATGGCTGATCCGATGGTGGTTGGGAGGAGAAGATGCACGGGGTTTAGTTATGATGCGCGCATGATAAACTTTGATATTTGCGGCCGCGGGTGGGTTTTCAACTTTAGAAAATTGTGTAATGTGTTTGGCGCGTTGATTATTTATTAATCAACTATTAATAAATTCCAAAAATGAAATGCGCGGGGGTTTGTGAATGCATTTGAAGGGGGGTTTTTGTGTTTTGGAAGGAGTCCAAACACCTCGGAGGGGAAATTTATGCAGAGATGAGGGTTCTTACTAAGGTACATGTGACTTAGTAATTCCCAAGGAGATACTTATGGTTATGTTTCAACTAGAGGAAGGGGATATTTACATAGGGGAATTATTACCATAGTTTTGATAGGGGAAGGGAAATAGGTAGGGATTTACATAATAATGTCAGGAGTTAATATGAAAATGACAAGAAAGCGCTAAGTTTCAGAGGTCTTAGGCTTCAAAGGGGAGATTAGATTTTTGCAGGGAAAATATGTACCCTCCTTGGATAAAGCAGATCTTTATGAAGGAAAATGATATGGAAATGATGAAACTAAGAGATATCAAGCAGATCTTGACCTCTTTAGGGGGAGTTAGTAAATGATTTAGGGAAGAGGAAGAAGGGGAAGTTATTCATGCCTCGTTTGAGGTCCTTCAGACGGGAATTGCTTGCTGACTGTGATCTGGATAAATATAACACTTGAAAATATGGAGTTGATCCCAAATCACCATTCTACAACCTCAAAATTACCTACCCAACCTACTTACCTAACATTTTTTATTCTTTTTTTGTTTGGGTGCGCTTAGACTTGCAGACCCAACTTTTCAACTTTTTCTTTTTCTGTTATACTATCTACAAACTACCCTTATTTCTTCCAAGGGCCCAGATTAAGCAGTTGGCCTCCTTTGATTCTCTACCTATCTAAGAATCTGCCAAGATTAAGCTGTTTGGACAGAATATTTATTCTCTATATTCTAAAACAGGAAATTGAAACCTAGGGAGACCAAGATTAAGTTGTTTGAACCTCCCTTTAGCTGAAAATTCTACAAAAATGGAATAATTCTTCAAAATTGGAATGCAGAAGTTACACTCTGAGCAACACACTCTCATGGCCTATTCTCTGGTGACTACTAGCAAAGATGGAGCATTGCAGGATGCAAAGTATGACATATTTTTCCTGTAAAAATGTCAATCATGAAATATGAGTAACCTGCTGCAGCAGGAGGCTAACAGTGGCTCCACTTGGGGATGGCTTCTCCTTGTGAAAAGCCAAGAACAGCAGGTCAGGTTGCCTTGATCTTATGTTGTTGCTGTGCATTGAAAACTTCATAGTTCTCACTGTTGGATTAATTTGAAATTTTGTACTGAAAACAACACTTTCCTTCAACTGATTTTCTAGTGAACTGTGAAGCATCGCCTGCTTTCTTCTGCATGCTTTAGCATCTGGAATCTTGCAAAAATAAAGTGCCGATATATACAAACATTTATGTACAGAAAATAACACCGCCTGTTCTTCTCGATCAAAAGGGATCATGGTAATGTTTTAACATTCGGCTATTCAAAGGGCCTTCTTCAGTTGTGTTGCCATCTAGCGTTTTGAGTAAATCTGTGTTATTGCCTTGCACTGCGCTGATAATGTATGGTCCTTTCCACAAAAAATCAAATTTTGCATGTTTTCCCTTGTCCTCTCTTCATGAATCCCACCTTAGAACTTTGTTGCCAACCCGGAAATCCTCTGCTTTAGCTTTCTTATCAAACATCTTTTTGATTTTCTCTTGCAACATTTGAGCTCTGTCATACACTTGCTCTCTGGTTTGTTGAAGGTGAATGGTTTAATTAACTCTTCTCTGCATGTCATTTGGTTCAGCCTGAATCTCCTGCAACAGTTTGATAGTAGGAATGCCCAAAGATGAAGGAAATCTGGCCTCCATGCCATATACTAGCTCATAAGGGCTCATCCCAATGGATTTCTTGGTTGAAAGTCTGTCTGCCCACAGAGCATTTGTGAGTTTCCTATGCCAATTCTTTTTGTTTTCCTCTAGCAGTTTCTTTATGATGTTGATGAGGCTTTTTTTGGATGATTCGGCCAAGCCATTACCTTGAGGGTAGTAAGCTGTAGAGTGGCCCAAGGTAATGTGGAATTTATGGCAGAAGTTGATGATTTTTTTGGATTTGAAGGCAACAGCATTGTCAGTGATAATTTTCTCGGGGCAGCCAAATCTAGAAAGGATATTGCTCTCAAGGAATTGGATAATGGTGGAGTCATTGGCTTGTCTACACGGGATAGCTTCAATCCACTTAGTAAAATAATTAGTGGCTGTTAAAATCCACTTGTGCTAGCCTGAGGAAGAGGGATGAATTTCTCCAATGAAGTCAAGACCCCATTGTTGAAAAGGCTTTTTGGTTGAAATGGGCTTAAGGGGAAAATGCAACAATTTTCTTTTCCCTTCAAATATTTGGCATTTGTGACATGAAACAACAAATTTCTTGACATCTGTGAACAGAGAGGGACAATAATAACCAGCCCTTAAAATCTTGTCAGCGGTGGACTTCCAATAGAAGTGTCCTCCACAGTCCCCTACATGGAATTCTTTCAAGATGCTGTTAGTTTCATTCATAGTCAAAAAATTAAGCAGTATTCCTTCATGATTTTTCCAAAACAAAGCATCATCTATGACACAAAACTTTGATGATTTCATCCTTAAAAATCTTTTCTTGGTCCTGGACAATCCTGGGGGAGCACACAAGTTTAATAATACAAAGTAAATATCAACATACCATGGGGATTGCAAAAAGGTTTCACTGATCTGTGGAGTCGCCAACTCATGTTCATTGTCCAGTTGATTAATGTCTAAGGCTTGGAAGTTTGTTTCGAACATTAGCTTGGCTAAACCCTGTCCTTTTATCAGCTTGGTGGGTTTTATCTCAATGTCATATTCAAGAATGCTGGCAATCCACTTGCCTCTTTTTCCTTCTAGTCCCTCTTGAGTTAATATATCTTTTACAACAGAATTTGGGACATAGGCGATCACATGGGAGTATAAGATGTAAATTCTGGAGTCTTTGATGGCCTTAACCAAGGCATAAGCCTGCTTTTCCATGATCTGATATTTCAGGGCCGCATCTCTTAAAGCTCGGCTGAAGAAAGAAAATGGCTTTTCATTACCTTGATCATCCTTTTCCAAAAGGATAGCAGCTATGGTGTGCTCAGATGCAAAAGAAAAAATGATAAAATCTTTGTCAAATTACGGACTGGTGAGGACAGACATTTGTGTCAAGGCAATTTTTATACTCTCAAAATCTTGCTTGGTTTCCAGAGACCATTTTACCTTGGCATCCTTTTTTAACATATTTCTCAATAGCCTTATTAGCTCGGCTAGGTTAGGGATAAATCTTCTTAGGAAATTGATCTTTCCAAGGAATTCTTGCAACTCTTTTATGTATCATGGATAGGGGATCTGGAGGATAGCTTGAATTCTTTCTGGATCAATTCTAATCCCATCTTTTGATATGATAAGGCCTAGAAGCTTGCCTTCCTCAAGGGCAAACAGGGATTTCTTTGGATTCAGGGAAATGCCATATTTCCTGCATGTCATGAAAATTTTCCTTAGATGTTTAAGGTGCTCTTGGTCAGATTTGCAGAAAGGGGTTAGGTCATCAAGGTATACAACAAGGATATCATGTATCTCCTTTGCAAATGGAATATCCATTGCTCTTTGAAAGGTAGCACTAGCGTTCTTCAGCCCGAAAGGCATTTTAATGTACTTAAATGTTCCCCACGGCGTGATAAAGGTTGTCTTATCCTGGTCATCCGGGTGAACAAGTATCTAATTAAATCCTGAAAATCCATCTAGTAAAGAAATTCTAGATGACCCCACTACTCTTTGTAGGATATGGTCCATTTTGGGCAAAGGATAGTGGTCTTTTAGAGAGACCTGGTTTAGATTTCTCAAGTCTACGCACAGTCTGATTTCTCCTTATTTTTTTCTTGTGGGAACTAAATTAGATACCCATTCAGAGAATCTGATGGGTGCAATAATACCTGCTTCAAACATTCTTTTTATTTCTTTTTCAATGAGGGGAAGAAGCATGGGGTTGATTC
>APFE030831687.1:594609-612179 GCA_000404065.3 Pinus taeda
CTCCGAAGCTTGATTTTTGCGCTTGCGCGTTTCCTTTTTCAGTTGCTGACATCAGCATGATGTCAGTGGTACGGCGGGTGATGTCAGCATGATGTCAGCAATGGGACCCCCCTGTACGCATCTGACATCATCATGCTGATGTCAGCAGGGTGACGTGGCAGTACGACAGGGTGATGACGTGACGGGACATGGTGGCAGGGTGACGTGAGCCAGTCGCAAGCAGGAAGGGGTGAGGTGGAGGCGACGTGGCGGGGTGACGCGGCGCTCCTGTTACGCGAGGGGAGGGTAGCTTTGGTATGCATCGAACCATCTTTGGTATGGAGGTGGTTTTTGTCAGGGGCGGCCCGATGCAATGGGATGCCGCCAGCTGTCCCGGTGTACGTCGGTAAAACCGTCGGACATCGGGTGCTAATGGACACTCACAAGAGGGCGCCCAATATGCATAAGCGCTGTCAGATCTGGGAGGGTTGATATGACGATGGTCGGGAGGAGAAGATGCACGGGGTTTAGTTAAGGTGCGCGCACGATAAACTTTAATATTTGCAGCCGCGGGTGGGTTTTAAAGTTTAGAAAATGGTGTAATGTGTTTGGCGCGTTGGTTATTTATTAATCAACTATGAAATAAATTCCAAAAATGAAATGCGCGGGGGTTTGTGAATGCATTTGAAGGGGGGTTTTTGTGTTTTGGAAGGAGTCCAAACACCTCAGAGGGGAAATTTATGCAGAGATGAGGGTTCTTACAGGTCCAGGTGACTTAGTAATTCCCAAGGAGATACTTATGGTTATGTTTCAACCAGAGGAAGGGGATATTTACATAGGGGAATTATTACCATAGTTCTGATAGGGGGAATGGAAATAGGTAGGGATTTACATAATAATTTCAGGATTTAATATGAAAATGACAAGAAAGCGCTAAGTTTCAGAGGTCTTAGGCTTCAAAGGGGAGATTAGAACTTTGCAGGGAAACTATGTACCCTCCTTGGATAAAGCAGATATTTATCAAGGAAAATGATATGGAAATGATGAAACTAAGAGATATCAAGCATATCTTGACCTCTTTATGCGGAGTTAGTAAATGATTTAGGGAAGAGGAAGAAGGGGAAGTTAGTCATGTGTCGTTTGAAGTCCTTTAGATGGGAACTGCCTGCTGGCTGTGATCTGGATAAATATAACACTTGAAAATATGGAGTTGATCTCAAATCACCATTCTGCAACCTCAAAATTTCCTACCCAGCCTACTTACCTAACATTTTTTCTTCTTTTTGGTTTGGGTGCACTTAGACTTGCAAACCCATCTTTTCAACTTTTTCTTTTTCTGTTCTACTATCTACAAACTACCCTTATTTCTTCCAAGGGCCCAGATTAAGCAGTTGGGCTCCTTTGATTCTCTACCTATCTAAAAATATGCCAATATTAAGCTATTTGGACAGATTATTTATTCTCTATATTCTAAAACAGGAAAGTGAAACCTAGGGAGACCAAGATTAAGTTGTTTGGACCTCCCTTTAGCTGAAAATTCTACAATAATGGAATAATTCTTCAAAATTGGAATGCAGAAGTTGCACTCTAAGCAGCACACTCTCATGGCCTATTCTCTGGTGTCTGTTAGCAAATATGGAGTATTGCAGGATGCAAAGTATGACATATTTGGCCTATAAAAATTTCAATCATGAAATATGAGTAACCTGCTGCAGCAGGAGGCTAACAGGTGGGTCACAAAAGTCCTGATGATGGATCTCGTTTAGGATTTGAAACATTGATGGAACATGGTTTTCACTTTGGATGATCCAATCCATACTCATAATTAAACAACTATGGAAAACAAGACTTGTTCTGCTGCCTTATAGATTAGACATTAGCATTATGACAATACTTCCTTACACATTAAACTTTCACATTTTGGCAAGAATGGACTTCATCATTATTTTGAAAAAAATACCAAGCCTATGTGTTTTGACTCTGATCCTTCGGTATTGTTGTCTCTGCTATCTTTGTTGAGCATAATTAATTTTTTGTCTCTGTTGACTTAGATGCTACGGGGTTTTGTCCACAATTTGACACAAAGAAGCTAAATTTCATATTGATCATGATGAATTTGTTCTCTATTGACTTAGATGCTATGGTTTTTTATCTGGAATTTCACACACAGAAGCTAAATTGCACCGCATTTTTTTCATATGGTAAATTAATCGAATATTTCGAAGATTGAAAATAACAGAAAGAAATAAAGGAAAAAAAATGAAGTTTATAGTATAAATTAATGGAATATTTAAAAAAATAGAAAGAAAATACTTGAATTATTAAAACATGATTACAATCTACGCAATATCTGATGGAGTGAATCTAGCTACACATTAGTAGAATGAAAGTTTATGAAGCAATTGTGAGGTGGTTTTATAGTTTTTTGTTGTTGAATCTAATTGGAAGGGAGGATTGACATTGATTACTTTTTTCCAAAATCAAATGTGTTTTGTGGATTTATTTGGGTGTCATCCAATGGCTGATAAACTCTTATTGTCAATCCTTGTGATTTCCTTTGTGTTTTGTTGTGTTTAATTCTTTAATCCCGTGTTTAATTCTTTAATCTTGTGTGTTGGTGTAATTTATTGCTTTGAGTAGGTTGCATTGATGAACATATATGTAGTTATGGCTAACACATACATTCTCTATTTTTGAGCAGGTAACGATGAACTTTGGTCATAGATGCTATAGTTTATATTTACCGGGGTTGGTCTAATGTAATATGTGTCTTGTTGAATAGTATGGGATGGAAGTTTTTCTTGTTAATTTTTTCTCGTTTTCTAAATCTGATATGGAGGTACTTCGGATAGGATTTCTTCTCTAATTGTGATACTAAAGACTAGTGTTGGATAGTTGGAATCCCAATCAATATATGGGCCCATTTGGACATATTTGAATAACTTATATAGCTTAATATTATCTATTTATGTTTTAATGATGAATTTTTTGTCATGTTTTGATGGCTATGTGGGACCAATACTATGAAAACTATTGGGCCTTGCATAACAATAGAAGCTTCTCGCCTGTACCCCACGTAACTTATTCATACATTTCAAACAATAACTACATGTAGTGGTAGTCCCTACTAAAAGGAAAAGTGAATGTGGGATGCTTGTAGAGAGATGTAAAACATATTTTTTGATATCAGAGTAGTGCATTAAAAGTCTTAATTTATGGTATTTAGTTATAGGTATTCAATTTATATTTGAATTAGTAATAGTTTTTCTTGGATCTATCAATTTTTATTAATAATATATGTTAATGTTGTCAATAAGGATAACCAAGCCTAATGCACAGTAGAAAATAAATTCTTAATTTCCTTTTGCAAATACCAATGCAACTAATTGGAAGCTTTCATGTGTTCTACTGAACCAATAGATAGTAACATGTCTTTGACTCAATATTATATAGGTATTATATCTCTCAATATATTATTCTAGTTAATGGAAATTTTATGCATATAACTATACTGAGTAAGATCTTTGTAATCTTGTTTTTCATTTGAATACATAGAATAGAGATGAAGGGTCTATACTCTTAACCAAAAAATTATGCATATAGTTATAATTAATAAGAAAATTGTAAATTCTTTTATCTAAATATGCATAATGTGCGGAAACACCAAATGTGATAGGGATTAGAAATTAGTACATAATGTAAATCGACTTTTTTCTTGCATATTTATGTTTTTTATGTTTCTAATTTTTCGTTTTTTTTTTAATTGTATTTTTCTTAACCATTGTGGGGATAATATCTTCAAATTCATTAGTTTTTTATAAAATTAACTTAATCATGATAATCAACAAATTCATCTTAGACGGATTTGAATTCCTATCATGTGATTTAATCTACTAGTTAATAGCCAATGTTTTTGTCCAAACAATTTGTCTCATAAGGAAAAAAGGGCAGAATGAAGTTTTGAAGTATACTAACTAACTGCTAAATAATTATTAGAAAAATAAAATTTCAATCTTCTACTAAGAATTATGTTCTACAATTAACCCACTGTAATCTGTGGTCTGCAGAAAAGTTGTCAAAATATTGTACTCTACTTTGGTCTCACTATCATAAATGAATATGAATTTTGTTATTGTTTGGTATGTTTGAGGTTGCGGGAGAAAATACATTGGACAACATCAAACCACTTTTGAATGTTGGGGTCTAGCCCTGCCAGCTTTCAGAGAGGGCTCTCTCTTTATGATTTAACTTGGTTTTTAGGTTGATTTTAGGCTAGTTATGATTACACTTGGTTGTTTGTTTCAGTTTGGTTGATTGCTTGATTGATCTGATTAAACCACTTTCTTTCCATTGGGCTACGGAGTCAAATAAAACTGGAATGTTGCAACAAAATTTCAAAGGAGTAATCATAGGGAAAGCTAGCTGGATTTACTAGATATTTTATATTAAATTATGGAATGGAGAAAAGGTGTCATTTGGTAGGTATTGAGAAGCATTTAAGAATTTCTCAATCAGAATATCAGAATAAAATATATAGATTGTAAATTCAGTCCAAATAAGGTGTTCAAAAACATATCCTTTTTTTCACATCTCCTGTTTTACAAGTAAATTTGAGATGAATAACATTAGAAGAATAACAATGAAAACACAATTACAATAGGAAGAACATCACCAGTATTCGTAACGCACGTATCTTGTGAAAAGTATTTTCATTAATGGTTCTCTAGCAACATAAAAAAGGTATAGTGCTTGATAGAAAGAGTTATGATGTTTAGGGACCAACCCTCAATACTTCGACAGAATGAAGTACTTAAACAAAAATTACAAAAATATTACAATTCATTCCTCAATGACATGGAATTATATTATTGACTTCAAACTAAAAGAAATTAAATAATGTGATCAAAAGGAATGAATCTGGTGAATTGATATGCACATCTGGAATTTCTTTGGAGGAGAATAGTTGTTGAGTGGCCACTATTTGAGTGTTGCGCTACTGAAGCTGACCTACGTTTTTAATCCTGGTACTCAGACAACTTATCCCAAAACTCTTCATTTAGAATGGAAATTTTCGTTACTTTGCAATAAAGCTCATATACCTAAGTATATTGAGAAAAATTGGGTTTTACTGCAAAAATGTGTTTTATCTCATGTTGGATAAAACTCATGTTGTTGATAGCTTCATCAAAAACTCTCCTTGTCATAGTACCTTTGATGTGGGAAGACTTAGCTGTATCTTTTACAATGTCTTGAAGCTTCTTCTTGTAATCTTCCCTGGTCATCACTTTATCATTGATCGCAAATAAAGGAGGTAGACATTTCTTGTTCAGCGCATCAATTCTAGTGAAAAACCTGTTAAATGCTACCTCGAGTGTGTGACATTTATCTGCCAGTTGTATAACCAAGTTCTTCTTTATTAGAACATTCTTTACTTCCAGGATCATTTTCTCTATGTCATCTACTCCCAAATCATCCAACTCATATCTATTTTTGGAATTGAGGAACCTTATGATGTGATTAGCTGTGCCAAGCATTTCTCCTAATTCAACATTAATAGTGGAAATGGTTTGCTTAGATTTCTCCATCAACTCCTTCTATTCAAATATTACTTGGATACATGGCCATATTTCATCTATTTCTTCAATGATATTATTCCATATAATCTCTTTGCCTTGGGCCAATGGATAACCAATAGAAGACATTGTTGATGATTTCCTCCATACCTCTATCTGATTTTGAGCTCTCTGTAGCTCTACCGCATGAAAAGTATCAGTCTTTTTCTGATGATCTTCTAGAAGATTGACTTGAGCCTACAATATTTTGATCTCTTCAGTCCAGAGAGACATGTTCTGGAATGCATTTGCTAACTGACCTGCAACAACCCATGTGCTTGTTGTAGAAGAGGTGGTTGTAGGAATGGTTGTGATAGGGAATGCTTCCAAAGGGACAATAGCCATTTTGGAAACTTGCTCCTTTTCTTTAATCACAGTTTCCATCTTTGTCTCCATTTGCTTCAACTATGCACTCTTCTCCATGATGAGATTCATCATGTATGCCTTTAGTGTCCCTGTTTCTCCAATGTCCTTGGCTAGAGGGTCCCTTGTAGCTGGTAACTTCAATTACTTCCTTCATGCTGCTATGTCTAAATTATTTTTCCTTACAAGCTCTTTCACATCATTGATGTTTGAAGGGTCATAAACTACTTTGATTGCCATGTCCTCCAAAGTTTTGATCCTGGTGTCTTTGGCAAGTTCAAAGAATTTTTCCATCTTCAATTGTAATTGAACATTTTCTAATGTATCCTACACTTTAGATAAACTCATAATAGTGTTATTGACATTATATAAAATCATTTCCCCAGTCTTCTTGTGCATCCCCGTTTGGTGAATGGGATGTATGTCTTTGACATCAAACTCAAATGTTGTCTTCTTCTAGTATAATGATGCCTTTGGCTCAGGAACTTGTGCTTGGAGAAATGCCATCTGCATTTTTTTTCGCTGAATTGAAGGCTGACAACAAACTATTTTTAGAACTAGAAGTCCTCTTCAACAACTAATTTTAGGTGTTGATCTTGACCACCTCATTCCTCACTTTAATCGTTTTAAAAATATCCAATATACTTTTTTCTATCTCCCCTATGGTAAATGTGCTAGTTTGCATAACCTATTGCTGATATTTTTGAAGACGTGGTGGTAGTGGGAGACACTATGGTCTAATAATCCACTAATGAGGAAACTTATGTCTCATTAGCAATGAGAATGTTGTCCATCTCTCAATCCTTGTTGAGGTTTAGTTTTGAACTGAGTTTGGCCTTCTTCCTATACATGATTTTGAAACTTTCACTAAAAATTTCAGTCCCTGAAGGGGACTCTTATTCTCTGCTTCTGTTTGTTGTTTTCTCCTACATGGTAAGAGTCTGTAATGTGGAGGATAACACCAGCTGCTCCTCTAGCTCTTGTAGCTTGTTCTCAGTCCATTCTAGCTAGTTTTTATATTTTTCTATCTCTGGTCTTGCTATGTGAAAATAAGCAGTGGATTTGTTTTCTACTCTTAACTTAGAAATGACCCCCAATGGATCATATGACTAGGTGAAACTAAGGTTGAACTACAACTCTTTCAGTAGCATATCTGGTTCCCCCCTTGCTTCCCTGTTGTTGTAAATGAAAGGCCCTATCTGTTTTTTGATTTTGAATTGGGACTTCTTCTTAGCATCTATAAAGTGGATCTCATCCATATTAAGAATTTTCCTTATGTACTCTAGAGGAAAAATCCTCATTGGTAGGAATTTAGGCAACTTGTAAGGTGCAAATTCACACCCAAATATTCTCAATTCTATATAATTCTGATAGAGGTACCAATCCTGTGTCTAGATTTGGTATGATAGTTGCAAACTTTTCTAATTTCCTCATTGATCATTGGCTTTGTCCTGCTACCTAAGAGACTGGTTGTTGGATGCACGAACATCTCTATGAACTGTTTGTAAGAGTATTCTTTTTGTTCCTTCATCACTAGTGTAGTCAAGAAAATGACCGACTATTGATTTCCTTCTTCATCTAGCTTTTGTAAGGCAAGCTTGATGTTTTATCCTTGACAATATAAGAACATATAAACTAACAAAGAAGCATAATTGAATAAATCCTTAGTCGGCATAGAATCTGCAAGAACTTTGCTAAATTTAAACATGCTGGAGGGCTTGGAATCAACAGAGAAAATGGAAAGAAATCATATGATGGCCTCATATATGGAAAGAGCCAAGGCGGTAAGAGGTGACTATGATAATTTTCGTGGCTCTCTTATGGAAAATAGAGGAGGGAAAAGGATGATTTTTATTTGGCAATGGGGCATCCTCTATCAAGAAAAGCTCAAGGGTTTTGGCCCTTTTAGCAAAAATCCAATTTCTAGTACAACTCAACAACTACTTCGTAGGAAAAGGGGGTGGCATTCTCTACTGTAGGGGCTTGCATCATCTGGTTTATAGCTTCAGGAGTGACAGTGAACATAATCTATCTAGTGGGGGCAATGATGACTCTTTTTCTTAGAAAATAACATGCATGAAACTTCCTAACAAATTCTAGGGTGTTGTGGGTGTGGGAAAAATCTAGTGGGGAAAATTATACTCGCACAGTTGAATGTCATCATTTTTGTCTATAGATTTGTCCTCGAGAAAAAAATATATCTCAAGAAGGTCAAATTCATAGAAATTCTCTATCTACTAAAGGGATATGGTGGAAATCAATGGGAGGATGGATCAGAGGAATCGCAGGTTCCTCTGGTCCCTTGTCTTTTGTAGGCATATTTGGATAAGGCTATAGAAAGTGGTGAAAAGTGGATTACATATTGAAGTACACATAGATGACTTAGGATTGGCGAACAAAAATAGAGGTAATAGCCTAGAACTGAGTGAACGGGAAATGTCCCCAACCTGGTGAAGTGTTTCTAATTCGGAATGGTACACCCATAATAGAGCGATAATAGTGGCAATGTAAAAACTCAGTAATCGGTTTATGATTAGAAGGAGAGATTATATAAGACTTTGGTTTTATTGTTGATGGTGGTGTGGGTACATTGAATTAACAGTTAAGTGAATTGATTGCTTAACATCTTAATTTTGGAAGGAGTGGATGTGAATGGTTGAGTCAATAGGAAAATGATGTGGTGGAAGGTGAGTGGCGGGAGTGCAATAGATAGAGGAGTGGCTTTCGGGAGGTGGAGAAACTGCTTTTTGGAGGGGGGGAGGCAATTAACGATTTCTCCTGAGGGGGTTGTGAAATAATGTAGTGTTGACATGTTGCAACGAGTGTGGTTTTTAATACTGCCCATTTCAGAACCCCCCTACCTCGATGGTAAAGTTTGGATGGCAGGGGGGGGTGAAATACATTGTGGATCGTTGGATCTTGGGAGGTGGGCACAGATGAGGGGAGTGGTGGCAAAGTGTTAATGTAATGTGACAAGACACTTGGTGGGGTTGGCGGAAATTAATTTAGTGCATAATGGAGGAATAGTTGTAGTGTATGGTGGGGTAACAAAACTTAGGAATAGGTGTGTGGATGAAACTATGAGTAGAGGGGTGACTTTGGGGGATTAAAACATAGGAATAGGAGATTAATACACCAAAAATTAATTGATATATTAAACTCTAGAACAAAACTTGAATCCTTTGTATTTTTCTTCTGCACATGAAAATAATACTTGATATTTGACTTTAGGATAAAATCTTCATTTTTTTCCTCTAACCACCATAGTGCTTCTACCTACCCAAAGCATTCCATTATTTTTCTAAGCTAACATTTTCTATTCTTTCTTTGCATGGTGCACTTAAGCTAGAAGATCCAAATCATTTTTCTTTTATGAAAATATACCTTATCCTATCACTTATTTCACCATTGGCTCAAATGAAACTGTTGAATCAATTTTATTTCTTCCTAGCTACTCATTTACCAAGTTTAAATTGTTTGGTAAACCTTCATTTACTAATTTATTTAACAAAAATTTAAATGTGTTGAGTCATGATTAAACTATATGACATGAAGAGAATTTTAATCATTGTGGCATTCAAGAATAATTTGTGCACAATCCTTATTTGAAAATGGAATAAAATATCTAGCTTATCAATACTAGCACTGGGACTTGTAGCACTTTCAATGTTATTTTCTATTTTTCTTTGGTGGGGTCCATATATATATTTTTTTCTAACATACCCTCTTTTCATTTTCATTTTCTATTTTTCTAATATCATTTGAATATTGAAATTTATGTAAAATATAAAAGTACAGATACAAAATACTCAATCACCTTGAGATCCTATAATTTATAGGACCCTAGAGAATTTCACGTTGGCAGTGTCTACATAATGATAAAAGTAGTAATTTTTTAGATTCAATCGAGATTAATTTATGCAAATAATTTAAAATATCTTTATTTTTAACTTACAAATTAGAAGTATTTGTGTAAATATAATTTCTTTTGTATTTTACACATGATAAAAGCCCATTGACCACACATAATACTTCTTTTTTCCTTCGATGGCAAGTGATATTATTATTGTTGGCCAGGAAACATGAATTGGTTAACAAGGAACAAATCATAAGCTTGAAATCACTAAATAGGATAAGGGTTCTAACACTAGTAGAAAATGATTAAATTAGTGACTAGGTGACTAAAAAATTTAGTCACCATAGCTTTTCCAATTAAAATAATACCAAAAATGACCAACCTTAAGTGACCCAATTTAAAACGACTACAATAAATGGTTAATTTAGTCGCGAGTTAAAATATACGACTAGCTATTAAGGGATAAAACTGAAAATGACTAACATGAATGACAAATTTAGTCTAACAAAAATATGACTACCTAACAAGTACTACAATAATATGAATTAGTCGTTTATGACAAGGGATCAGTAAGCAACTGCCAGTAATCGTGTCCTCCATGTTGGCCTAATAGTAAACAACCAACATCTCATGTGAAAAACATATTTGATGAGTAGTTGTGTGTCTTCAAAGGTTTATCATGGTGGTCATCTCTGTACTCAAAAAATATATATCATGTGGACAAAAGACTCATGGTTACCAATTTTATTTTTTTGACAACGATATGAAAGAATAACATTGTCTAGAGTTTGTTTACTCTTCGTCAAAACATACCCTGCTCTAATCTGAAATTCCATGACCCTTTCTTTGCTTGCAATTTTTGTGTGGGCCTATAGGGTTTCTCTATGTTCAGTTCCCTTCACATGGTAGAGATGTTATAATTTCCTCTTTAATATTTTGACTCATCAAAAATAAAATAAAATTTTAAAAAATAAAAACATAAAATCGATAAGTATAATTATAATTAATAACTAAATCAATCTAGATCCATCTTAACTCTATATATACCAAGAGCCTAGAGGTAGGAATCAAATATCTTGAGTTACAAACCTCTTTTAGTGTGAAAAAATATTAGACCCCTCTAGGAATTTGGTAAATCTGAATTTCAAATGGATCTAGACTAGTCATATAAAATGAAAAAATTGAAAAAAAAATGAGAAGAAAAGTGGCTTGCTAATCATATTTCTAAATTTCTTTTGAAAATATTAAATAATTTTAAATATTGGAATAAATTTAAAATAAATTAAAATTTTTATTATATTCCAATATCTTTTCTTACCTTATGATAAATTTTTTGACCCTTCCCATTAAAATGCTTTGACTCGTCTAAATATCATTTTCCCACTCTATTTAAATTTGAAGAAGGTATTGTCCAAGGAGGATTGGAGGTAAAACAAGACATAGATCACATTCAGTTGCCAACATAGCAAGGCAGAGCCTTATCGTACAGTGATTGTCAGAGCTAGCAATGGCCCTAGATATGTTGATGGTTGTTGGAATAAGGTGGATAAAGAGAAACTCAATGCGGAGAA
Source organism: Pinus taeda (assembly GCA_000404065.3). Classification (NCBI taxonomy): domain Eukaryota; kingdom Viridiplantae; phylum Streptophyta; class Pinopsida; order Pinales; family Pinaceae; genus Pinus; species Pinus taeda. The sequence continues at coordinate 605,991 of APFE030831687.1, forward strand.
GTCTCATGGGTTGAAAGATATAGTTTTGTGAGAGCCACAAGCATGATACCTAATTCATGAAAGAATGGGAGAAACACATGAACATAGAGAAGCATAACTTATGTGGATTATCTAAATCCATCACAAACAAACTTTATTCAGTAGACAATCATAAATTAAATGCAACGATTCCTATATGAAGGGTAAGATTTTCTTCAAATTTTAATTATCATGTTATGATGTCGATCTGGAAACTACAATGAACTTTCTTTCTCTATAACTTCATGTAAACTTCCAATAAAAAGGTGCCAAGGTTAGTAACCCTCTAACTTGGTAATTGAATTAAAAAATTGTAACAGAAACGGCTCGCCATCAGCTTGACATGAGGGAGGTTAGGGAATACGGTAGATAGTAGAAGCCCAGGGTAGGGCCACTAAGCATGAGAGAATGAATTAAGAATACCCAAAGACTGATTTCTCCTTGAGAAATAGAGCCCGTTTTTGTGGCTTGCTACAAGGCCATGGCCACATATAGGGAGTTTTACAAACCAAATATCATGATGCAAGTTGAGGAAACCGTTGGAATAGACTTGACTTTCATAGTTCCCTCCAAGTATTGCACTAAATTATATATGTCTTTAAATAGTTATATGAGTTATCATCCAGGTATGCTTCACAAAGTAGAAGGTACTTCATGAATATGCACACTGAATCCAGTGAAAATGAATCATTAGAGATTACAACAAAACAAGCTATAAGGATGTTTCCTTTATTCTTGACAAAGAACTCGTTTGAATGTAGTGCATAAAATGATGGATGTGATAGAGACAGTAGGGTCAACATTACATTTCTTTAAGATTTTAGTGTGAGGTAAAGTTCACTCTTGGTCTAGAGTAATCATCCTTAATAGATATTTACCTGTATGTAATTTGATATGTGTGGAGGTTAAAAAATGATGGAGTATGGTTTCTAGGATTATCTGCAAAGTAGAGGACACTACACTACTCTGGACTCAAAAAAAAAATTGGTGTTGTTAATCCCCACTAGCTTTAGTTATGCTTAAGTACCTCCTTAACGTATCTAAATTGTGTGTGCACTCCTTTTTTAAGATACTTCTTCTCCTATGATGTGAGGTAATCACCTCTACACATGTTCAATGTGTGCATTATAGCTACCTACTACTATTTTGAACTCCTCCATGGTGCAAATAATGTGCAATCCTAGGAAGTTATTTGAGATTGTAGATTGCATGTTATAGAGGGGGGCTTGGGTTAGTAAGGAAAAAGTATATAAATTTCTAGAAGGTCATAAATTTGGGATATGACACCATGATGGGGATTAAAAAGAATGCTAGACCACTTTCTTCAATAGAGCCAAGATCAAATCCTAGAAAAATGCAACCTCTCCTTAGAATGTAAAGGGGAGTTATATTTTATATGCTTTGATACAACACTGAGAGTATTTGACAAGATGTCTAGTACATCTTAGAATGTTGTTATCTTTGTATTTGACCTCCCTGATTAGTTTCTCCTATTCACTGATATGATGTGTTTAAATTTCAAGTTCTAGCAATTACATCAATTCTTTCTCATGATTTTGTTCATTCTCTTGTATATACACCCCAATTCTTCCAACAATTTATTTATTTATTGCTTTAACTTATTTTTTTGTTAGTGAAAGTAACTGTATTATATTATCAAATTTTCGAAAAAATCATACATCAATGGTTGAACTGCATAAGTCATTACTTCCACAAAAGGAAAAATAACAAACTTAAGAGCTAACAACAAAGCTTCTCTGAACAAGATTGAGTGTGTAAGGAAGCCAAGACAACTCGTGTATTTGGTTGTTTCCAAAACAAAAGTAGCACAAGAAGATAATTTTCTAGAATTACACATTATGGAGGAGGGTTGGGGGGAACAATGGGAAATAGTGGTGAGCCTACCAAGAAAGCTACCCTTTCATGTGTGTGGTAGTCGATATCCTCTACCTGGGTCTCCAATGCACTACAGTGGTCATTTTTTCACCGAAGCTATCATCAAAGGCCATTTAGAGAGTCTAGGAGTTCATTTTTCATGTGTTGGAGGTCATTCATGTAGGCCACCAATTCATTTTTATCGTTGTAGTGATTCTACCTCAGAGTTTCCATGCTCGGATGGAGAGTGGTGAGTTGAGATGCTAAGGAGTCCAAGGTAGTTGAGGCCTCTATGTGGCCGTGAGAGTGATCTAGGGATATGACTACCTCTACATCATAGTAGCAGCTCTTGGTTGACTCCAAACCTAAGCTAGGTATTTCCTGTGATGGGCGATTCTCCATATAGTGATTGGCTCCTCCTCTGTGGGCACAACCTCGCTGTCGCTACATACAGTCGTCTCCTCCTCTCCCCGTTACACAAACCTGGCTTCCCTGAGTAGCCCACCACACCAATCGAATATGAACCAAACATAGAAAAACATAGCTTACCTCCCCTACATTGAAGTTCTTCGATTTCCTAGTGCAATTCCCGTGCACCTCCCCACTATTTTCCGACAAGCTGGGTGGCATGTTACAGGTAACGAAGGTAGACCAACCACTCTTGGAGAAGAGCCACACCCCACGTTCTCCAGCTAATCACTACTCTAGAGGAGTAATTCCATCCTGGAAGAAGACCTAGAGTGATGCAAGTGAAGCAAGAACCCACCACCCACTCAAACCATCCCTCGGATTGCAATTCTTGTTGATGTAGTTTGTCATGTGCTTTCATATATTCCACGGCTAAATATCTTGCCAATTCTAGTCCCCCACACATCCTTCAACCCCGAACCCATCCTGCACCGTCCCCTCAAGCCTCCCCCTGAGCCATGGTGCCAATACCTCGCTGCTCTCCCTCACCCAACACTCCCTCCTCATCGCCCACCTTTCCAAATGACCACCCTTCTCTCTCCTTCCTGCATTAAGTAATACTCACGAGAGAGCTCAGATCCCAATAGCCATTAAATTGTGCATGTTACGTGTGGAGACCCAACTAGCTCCATGCTACAATGCACAACCACCTATTGCCTTGATTGGACACCCCATCAGGATCTTCTAGATCCTTACGTATTGGTTTTTGAGGACCTTGCATTTACCCAGGGTCTAGGTCTACTTTGGTGTGAAGATGTGACCAAGCCACCCTAAAGATTTTATGCGGCGGGTTTTCCCCATAGTTGGGAAACTAGTTTATGACTTTATTGCCTTTCCAGAGTACATCATTGGTACTAATGTATTCGATGTTTTTTAGGGCTTTCTGGATGTGACAAAGTTTAGGTTACAATCTCCAGTCCCTAGCCACCTTCTGGGGAGGAGATCCATTGATAATCCTTTGTACCATATCTGTGATAAGGCATGACTCCCCTACTATTCTTATTCTTCGATATTGAAGGTGGGAGGCAAGTCTAAAGCCCACTTCCAATCTGGTCAGCTCAGTCATGTTATTCATAGTAATACCACAAAAGATAGAGTAAGCCGCCCCTAGGCAGCCTACTAAGTCACAAATGATGTCATTGAAAACGACAAGTTCTAGATTACCCTTAGAATCCCCATAGAAACTAATATGGAGGTAGCTATCATACGGGGGATGGGGGGGGTGGGGGGGCGAGGGAGGAATGAAGAAGGGGAGTGAGCAGGGGGCGATCATGAGATACACGTGCTAGGGTAGATTAAAACAAATGATGGGATCAAATGGGAAACAATTCGGCTTTCTGATGGGTCACAGTTCTAGTGATCAGGGGACCACAATTTATAAAGGGTGGGTTCCTGGATTCTTGAGATCGTCAGGCTCCATATGTGCACATTGGAGGGAGATTATCCATTGAAAAGTACTTGGTTCCTTTCTTTCCAAGCATTCCATAGAAGTATACCTAAGGTTAACCACCAAACCTGGTTCACCACTAGATTTGAGAATTAGTTATTTTGCCAATTCTTAAGGAGATCATGGATGTCTTATAGACGGCTATCTATTTGGTTGCACTGGTCGGAGGCATGATTCTAAACTCACATGTTATGGGGTAGTCTCTAAAGAGATGGGAAAGGGATTCTTTTGTCTGCTTCCACATGATACATATTGATGGGTTAGCAAAACCCCATTTCTAGAGGCGGTCCTAGCTAAGAATAAGCTTGTGGACCATTAGCCAGATGAAGTGCAAATCCTGGGCCGTAGGTTGCTTCTCCATATGTGTCGTCATTATCCCGAATGAGATAGGATAATTTCACTTAAAAGGATCCTGTCATAGAATGACCAAATATTAGTTTTTCCATATCCTAGGATATATGGACCTGACGTTGAGAAAGAGAAATCCCTAGGCATGCACTAACCTCCCGTGAGATTTCTCTTGTCCAATCAGCACCGGATTTCCATCTCTGCCATCAATGGTCATCCACATCTTCTATCTAGTAATCTACTACTCAGAGGGTCAATATTGAGTGGAAGAGGGGCATCAAGTCAAAAAGTGATTGATCTTGAGCAAGTATGGGGAGTTTCTATGAGGATTCCTACCAGAAGAGGGAGGATTTTCCATTCCTTACTTCCAAGAAGAGTTAGTCTCGAATTAGATCACTCTTATTATTAACATGATTCCATATTCCATATCTAGTGCTTGTAAGAGGTCTACAAAGGAAGGATTCCTACAATTTTCCTTGTCCATATTTCTGAGACCAGATCATATTCTATATTTCATTTCCCCATTGTATCCACCCCCACTATATATTTTCTCTAAGGATGTCACTCAAGAAATATGGATCACACAAATTGAGCCCTCCCATGGTATTTAGGATACAAGGTTTATGCTAGGCTACTAATGGCCACTTTCGTTCCATGGTTTCCCCACTCCAAAGGAATATTATAAATGTAGTATCTAGCTTGGCATAAATGTACTTAGCAGTTGGAAGGGAAGATAATTGACATAATTTCATAGCTTGCAGAATAGATTTCACAAGGGTGGCCCTCCCTTCTAGGTTGAGAACATGTAAGGTCTAGGTCGAAAGATTTTTTGAGGGCTTAGTGTAGAGGTCTTTCCAGGGGGAAATTCAGAGGGGATTGAAGATAAGGGGGACCCCAAATAATTAGAAGGGAGAGATCGAATTGAAAAACCTAGGGCTTGGGCAAGATAGGCTTTGACAGGCCTGGGAGTGTGAAAGGAATATATACTCGATTTATCCTTGTTCAAGAGAATGCCTTTAGAATCTTCGAAGTCCACCAGAATATTGTTCATCTAAATTACCTCTCACATGGCCGCTTTCCCAAACAAGAGGATGTCATCCACAAACTGTTGGTGAGTCATATAGAAATTGGTTCCATGAATGTGGATGCCGCTCAATAAGATCCATTGTTTTGTTGCCTTGATCATTCATCCCAGACCTTCTACCACTATGATGAAGAGGAAGGGGGATATGGGGTACCCTTGGCAGAGGCCACGAGAAGGTCTGAAGGTTCGTGAAGGAGATCCATTAACTAGTATGAAGAAGAAAGAGGTTGATATTGGGGATGACCCAGTGAACCTAATGTTCTGTGAATTTGAAGGCATTGAGGATTAGCAATAAATAATCCCAATTCAATGGATCATAAGCATTTGATAGATCCAGTTTAAGAAGAATGCCTTTTGTTTTGTGGGATTTTAGAGAATGAATGGTCTCATGTGTCAAGATAATTCCATCCAAGATTTGGTGGCCTTCTACAAAATATGATTGTTCTTGACTGATTATGTGGTAGAGGATGGGCTTCAGATGTCTGACCAAGATCGTGGAGAGGATTTTGTAAATGACATTGCAGAGTGTGATGGGTCAGAATTAATTGGGGGCTAGGGAAACTTGGAATTTTGGAATGAGGGTGAGGAAGGTGGAGTTCAAGCTCGAACAGATGCCCCGAACGCGACACGATTCCTGTTATGAAACCAGCTCAAGAAAAGATAGAAAAGATAGATCAATGCCTTAGAATTCAGCCTCTTCGAGGGGGAAACCTCCTTTACATTACATAAATGAACAATTCTTGGATGATTCAAATGACAAAACCTCCTTTCTATATATAGGAGTCTAAGGAGTACAATATAACCCAGCCGACCTAACAATAATAATATAAAGCCACAAAATAAACAATAGAGGGATTCTATGGGGCACAGTAATAACAATATGGGGACAATAGGGGCACAACAATATTAATAAGGGATACAACTACAATAGTAATGGGGTAATCACTAG
>APFE030831687.1:618395-632288 GCA_000404065.3 Pinus taeda
AAATAAAAATAGAGGGATTCTATGGGGCACAGTAATAACAATATGGGGGAAATAGGGGCACAAAAATATTAATAAGGGGCACAACTACCATAGTAATGGGGTAATCACTAGTATTATAGGGACCCAACAATTGCTCCACCAGGTCCCATATCTCATGCCCTAAAAAAGGCCAACCTTCTTTGAAAAATTCAACGATGAATCTGTCCAGGCCAAGGGATTTATTTATAGACAAGGCTTTGACAACTTCTTCCACTTGAGCAAACATGATGGGGTTGAGCAGGGATTCATTTTGGGATGGAGTAACTAGGGTAGGGATTTGGTTCATTATCATCTGAATTGGTCTAGACCTATCATACCCTTCATATTCGAATAGGTCTAAAAGATAGGCTCTGGGTTCCCTTTCGATGTTTTCCTCTCATTCATAGTGCCTTCTCGTGGACCCTTGCAGATGGGTGACACGATTTTGTTGGTAGTGATTAATCATGGACCTGTGGAAGAGCTTAGTATTGTGCTCTCCCTCACGGAGCCATTTGAACCTTGATTTCTCACTTCCAAAGATCTCTTCTTGGGATTTTATTTCCTCCAGCTCTTGAATGAGGAGCCCCTATGCTTCATCTAATTTAGGGGATCAACCATCTCGTATGATTGCCCTTTCTACATCTTCTAGGCGAGATTCCAGTTTGTTCCTTTCCTCCAAAATATTCCCATATTCTTCCCGGCTCCATATTTTTATTTTGATCTTCAACGCCTCGAGTTTCTTTTGGAAGGATTGCATCTTGTTACCCAGTGGATTAACCATAGAGTTCCACTAGGTTTCTAGCTTCTCCATGAACTGAGGATGTCTTATTCAAACGATTTCAAATTGGAAGGTCTTGTGCCAAGGAGAAACCATAGAGGTGATATCCAGATTGACCAAACACTGATCTAAGCCAAGAGAAGGGAAATCTCTATTTCTACTTGAGGGTCCTGAAGGATGCAGTATTCAAATAAGAGGAAGTGATCAAGATGACTAGCCACCTGATCCTTCCCTCCTCTCCTATTTTTCCATGTATGGAGGTCGCGCTTTAGAAGAATGTCCACTAAGTGTAGTTCTTCAATAGCATCATTAAATTTTAAGGATGAAAGATCCAACCTCCTAGAAACTCCTCTTTTTTCATCCACATTATGGATCAAATTCAAATCTTGTTCTATGATCCAACCTTCATTTTCCCATGAATTGCCTAATCCTCATAACTAGGAGAGAAAAAGGGCTTTCTCTTGAGGCTTACGAGGGACATACATCATGGTGAAGATCATCTAGTTTTATGTTCCCACCAGTGTACATGATGTTGACAAAGATAATTGGTATCCAACCCAATCCATGAGAATGGCCTTGTCTAGGTCTCGAAGAATAGCCAGGCCACCCACAATTATGACCGCATCTATGGACATGACCTCATAATTCTTCTAACATGTCTGGATATTCTTTATGAGTTTCTTATCATTCATTTTGGTTTATTGTATGAAGAATATAATAGGCTTGTTCTTAACTATATTTTCCTTCAGGGATTTGATCTTACCTGGGTTGTTGAGGCCCCTAATGTTCTAAGAAATAATATTCATGAGAAACCTCGGGTGGATTTGGGAAAGTAATATTTTGTTTATTCTATTTCTCCTTAATTCAACAACAATTCCCCTACTTTTCACGGGTCACATCTTTGGTCAATTTCCTCCCTTTATTTCCTATCTTCGAGCCATTGGGTTCAATGATGGACAGGGTGAGATGGTTATTATCTTTCCTTGTGCCCCATAGATCTGGATCTTGCTTCCCTAACCTAGCCACCCACTGGGAGTAGAGATGACTGAAGTGCAAGATCTAGCTTTTTGGTATGCCTTTAGCATGTACATCGATCCAAGCTTTGAATATATCCAAGATTTTTTGTTCTTCAGCTCCTATCCTATTATTCTTCTCTTTTACTTCAAAGATATTTCTTGTGTGGGTAAGGACATATTTAACCATTCGATCATCCTCCAAATGTTATGGAATATTAGGTTTGGTTACAATCTTTTCACCTAGGGAGAGGGGATTCTTACCAACTTCCATGGATTGGGAGATCTCGTTTGAAGATGAGGGAATTTCTTCACTGATCTACTCCTACTCAGGGTCCATGTTTGCTACCACATAGAAAGGGTTGATGGGGCTAGGAGCCGATATGGGTTTTTGGTTAATGGTGGCTGAATTGGACTGATATTTCGGGCTCTCTTCAGGCATCTCTTGCAATTGTAGAGGGTCTTAGGGAGGGATTTTTGACCTTGGACGATGTTCTCCAACTTGTTTGAATCCTTTGACATCTCAATTATGAGCGCAAAATCTAGCTTCCTCCACTTTAGTTAGCCAGAAATATCTGAATAAGTGACCATAATCATGGGACCTTCGACACTTGAATGGGTTGTGTTCATAATCTAGAGGCTAGATCTAAGTGGTATCATGATCGATTAACTCGATTGACTATGGCAGAGGTTGTGAGATGTTCATATGAACATAGATCATAGAAAAAGATACATGGAAATTCCTTTTGATGACTGTTAGAGTCGGTCTAGTAGCTCTCCATCAGTGATCAAAGCTCTTTACATTTGCATAGGTACGTGCCTCATCAGTGTCATTTTTTTGCATCCCATTAGGCATGCCATAACCCTGATGGAGGAGCTGGTGTCTTTTTCCCCCTCTTGACATTGTTGGACCAAAGTCATTTCAGTCATTAAACTCTTTCAAGATTGTCTTGTCTTGTCTTGAGGTCAAATTCCTAGGTCTAGGGTTTTGGTCAAGTTTATCTTCAAGGTCATGTCTTTGAAGGTCAATAAATGTTCAGCAAGCCAGAGGGATGATTTTAAAGGTGTTTCTTCGCAAATTTCTATCTTGTACAGTTAATTTTCACCTTGGATTTAAAAACTCTGTTTTTAAAGCCAAGGCCACTTTTCAATTTTTTGTAAAAAGTGATGAAATTTCAAAAAACTTCCAAGGACAGCATGTAACCCTGGCTCCCTTGCCAAGATCCCTCAGATGATATCCCTACAAAAAGAATCGAGCAAAAGCATTAAATGAGTCAATTTCAGGACAAAGGAAACCAAAAAAGTAAAGTTTTTAAAGTGTCAAAGGAAAAACATTATAAAGTGGGTTTGGGCATGAAATTATTTCAAATCAAAGTTATAAAAGCCCAATCTCCCTCCATTTACCCTTATTGTGCATCCAAGTCACTTGCAAGAGAGATTGGGCGAGTGATTGAGTGAAAGTTTGAGTGAATTTGGGAGCTGGATAGGCACGCGACCCGTCAAGCGCCTTCCACAGTGCATTTTTTTTCAACCGGCGCGACCCGTCAGAGGCACGCGACGTTGGGTGAGGCTCACAACCCGTCAGCGTCCTCCTTTTGAAATCGACTGCAAATTTACCCAAGGAGCTATCAAATCGCCGATTTGCCTAAGGGTTTTATGCTGTTTGAAAGGTATTCCCCTTGTAATCATTTTTCCCATTCCCTTTTCCTTTCCTTGATATTCCATGTAAATTTCCCTTGCTAAAATGTAAAGAAAACCTAAACCCTACCCCTCTTCCCTAAAAAATAAAAACTCAAGCCCTAACCCTACCCCTCATTATGCCCATGTAAAGAAATGTATATCATGATGCATATGCAATGATTTTTGTAATGTTTTTCCCTTAAATCCCTGTTTTATATATTTATTCCCATTTTCCCTTTAGAAGTGCCCCTCCCCTAACATTCTCCTCATGTTCCTTGTCCCCTTGAAATAGCATATAAATCAGCATTTTACAAGCAGAAACAACAATGCATTTTGGCCACTCCGCTCCTTAAACAATGTTAGAAACTGAAACCTATGAGCAGAGTGATGACCAGGCATCAACTTCAGAGATTGAGGTACAGAGGAGGCCTCATAAGGGTGGAAAGGGTGGTCATCATAGGAGAGAGGAGCCCACCTCTTTGACAAATTTACAGGCTTGTCCTATGGCAGTCTCATGTTTTCAGTACATGTCTCGCTATGAGTTTTGCGAGAAGATCTCTCGGATTCAGCACCACAGAGAGTTGGCTCGCCTATTTGTTTTACACTTGCATGATGGGCATGTCAACCTTGCTAGGGTGGACTTTATTTTAACACCCGAGGTGATTGCACAGGCTACAGGGATACCTAATGTCGGGGAGATATGGAATAATTGCAAGGTGTTGGACAGTGTTCAATTTGAGCCTTTTGTTAGACCAGCATTCATGAGACAAATGACAGGTGTGTTTCCATTCAGATTTCTCAGGAGTGAGTATCCTCTCATGATGAGGCTCATCATGTTCTATTTTACCTATGAGGGCAGATTTTCACAAATATATTCGTACCATATCCGCATATTAATGCACTTCACACGGGTACGGATGATGAATATCCTTGTTTTCTTCTATCAGAACATTGAGAGGATGGTGCCCATGATGCAGAGGAAGAGCCCGACACAGCAGTATAGGAGCCTTTACCATTATAGTTTGATTCAACTTGTAGTATTACATCAGTTGGCTCAGCAAGGCATCTCATGGGAGGAGTTTATCTCTCGTGAACTTTTCACAGCATCACCCCTGCCACATCCTGAGGTTGTTCACGAGGAGGGAGGACCATCTCAGTAGCATGAAATCCTCGTCACTAGACATGTCAGATCCTCACGTTTGGTTACTTATCAGAGAGGACAGAGGGCCTTATTTGCAGCAGCTCAACGAGTACTTTCTCCACACCAAGTGGAAGGGGTCTCGCCTTCTTCATCAGCACCGCGAGTGTTATCTCCACACCAGCTGGAAGGGGCCTCGTTTCCAACAACAGCACAGGTATCAAAGAGGGGCAAGCAGCCCATGATTGAGGAGGGATTGTCAGGTGATCCAGATATTGACATTATTGATCTTGATGCCTGTTCTCCTAGCTCAGAGCTTAAAGATATCATCCGAGAGAAAAGGACCGAGAATGAGTCGCTACACACGAAATTGCAGATGGAAAAATGGATAATTAACTATTTAGAGTAGCGCAACAAACATTTGGAGGATGAGCACAAGCTTTATGAGCTGCAGAAGATTCATGAAGACCGGGAATTGGCTCGTAGGAGACCCGGTGATTTGACACCCATAGATCGAGAATCTATGCTTATTTCAGACAATGCTCATTTGAAAAGGCTGTTGGCTAAGGCCAACCAAGATAAGAAACTGTTGAGGAACATGAAGAACCATTATTGGGCGCGGATGCACGTGTGCAAAGTGAAGATGAAGGTGCTTCAAAGGTGGTTGACCGAGGCACTAAAACGGAGAAAGAGGCCCGATCCCCTCCATATCTTGACCGAGGCTTCACTCAAGGACCAAGGCACTAAATAGCTTAGCCACAGCACAAATCCCAAGAAATTTTGAGCATTTTGGGTAAATTTTGGTTTTTTTTAGGTAATTTACAGGTTTTCTCCATTAACGGGTCTCACCCCCCGTGAGACCCTTCATCCCGGCAACTCCATTTTGCAAAAACTCAGCATTTCCATATTTCTCGTGCAAATTTACACATGCTCATCAAAGGACTAGAGATTTGGCGAAGTTTTGGGCCTCCAGAAAGTCAACAAACAAGCAAAAAATGACTTTTTGTCACTTTTTTGAGACACAGAAAGCAGTCTTGGGAGATTGCAATTTGGGAGGGGCAAATGACTACCAAATTCAGAAATTCCACTTGGGTTGGAAAGTAGACTCATAGACCTTTCCAACAAGCCTAGTATTGTTTCATTTGGACACCTGTAAGTGTCCCAAAAGTGGTCCCAAAGGCACGCGACCCGTCAGGCAGAGGCACGCGACCCGTCAGGCAAATTTCTCCAAATTTCACTATACAGCTCAGAAAAATGCAGTTTGACCCTGTTTGACTTTTTGGGGTGGATTATTATCCTATTTGATGTAATTAATGTACTTTTATGACACTTTTACTCTTATGTACCTCTTCTAGAAGATTCATTTATAAAAAGGTGAAAATTAAATGAATGAATTGGTTTCCTATCTTATAGAGGCAAGTTCTTTTGACTACCTAGTTTGTAGTGCTAAGTTTAGAAGTGGTTGAAACAACTCCTAGCATAGTGAGCTCGACCCATGGAGGCAGGGAAAGAGTTTAGATGATCTATATTATGTACTTTCTTGCTCATTTTCATGGTTGGACTCTTGAGGGAGAAGCTATCATTGTATTATTTCACTGTATCTCTGCAATTTTTGGCTAAGGAAGACCAGGGTTTTGCAGTCCTTTTTGGGATTCTTGTGGTTACATGTATTGATGGTGTGTTTCTCTATGTACCTGTAAGTGTGTTATGTGAATCATTTCCTTTCTTTTCCTTCTGCACATTAAGCAAACGAAGTGTTAAAGTAAGAATTCATGACTGTCATGCTCTGCTTTTAAGTTTGTTTAATTTCAATGTTTTCTACTGTTTAAGGAGAATTCAAAGTTATTGTTTGCTCTCCTTAACTCATCACCTGTAATTCCTGATCATCCACCTCAATCAAAGAAATCAATATTGTCTCCTACCTCGCCCCAAAGAATCCCCTGCAGAAACTGTGTCCAATCCCCGCACCCGAAATTGCCATCCCCTCAATTTGCCACCAAAAACCCTAAAACCCCAAATCAACCCTTTTGATCAGTTTACTAGCCTAAAATCAGTGTTACCCTATTGGTCATCTCATCCATTGAAGATTTTACTGAGATTGACTGGAGAGAGCCTTCTCCTGCCCCGTAGGGCTAGCTACGAGGCTAAATGGTTTGATGTTGCCTTTTTTAGCCTGAGGTGAAATTTCAAGCGCTAACAAACTGGCGACCATACTGGGGAGAACAAACTCGTTTGTGGATTGATGTGTTTGTTTCATAAGTCTTAGATGGAGCTTGAATATTATGCCAGGTAGCCTTCGAAATTCTTTTGCTTTGCATAAGCGCAAGTAGATAAACACTGCTTCAGTCAATCTCCGTGATCTTGTGAATATGACACTTCGATTGCATTTTACCCCAGTGTATTGTAAACTCTAAACTTTGGATGATTAGTTAAGAGTTTTCACAGGCTGATTGGTTAGTTGTTCCTTGATATCCAAACTGGCTTCTGATTCTGGTCATATATTCAAATCTCATTCGTGTCCATTTATTTTTAAGTATCTTGAAGATATTAATTTTGACGAGAGTTTTGAGTTGTCCTTGTTCAAAACTAAATCTGAAAGTGCACTTGATTCTCTAATTCCCGTTGCTGCTGCCATTGACATTGAGAGACACAATAAATTGATTGACAATTTCATCCTAAGATCTCTTCAATCAGATATTCACGCTACCATTCTTGCTGAGTTTGTTGAGCATATATCTGTCCATATTAGATCTACTATCACGGCGCATGAGCAGACCAATCCTCCTTTTATTTCTATTTCTCCTATAATCACTTATCCCGAATCTACAGTCGGTTCGCCCTCTACATCCCATACCACTTCTCCTCATACTCCACATACTCCTCCTCATACCTCTCAGACTCCTCCTCATATTCCTCAGATTCCTCATATTCCTCCTCATACTACTATTGTACCTATTCCACCTACTCCCCCTAGACCCACTCTATGTAAAGCAATGGCTACCCGATTTGCTCCCCTTGCTCTTCCCCAAAATATACATGATATGCCAGCTGACTACCAGAGTAAAATCCCTATGTTTGATGGCACTCCTCAAAGTGTCTCAGCTCAGCAACATATAGACAGGATGACAACCTTCTTCTATCTATATGAGATAGATGAAGAAGATGTTACTATGCGGCTGTTTGTTCAGACATTTGGAGGGGAAGTTAGAAAGTGGTTCAGAGGGTTGACAACCGGAAGCATTACCTCATTGGATGCACTTCAAAGGCAGTTCTTAGACCATTGGGAAATAAGAAAATATCCGCTTCAAATTAATGATGAATACAACAACCTCAAGCGTAATCCGGGTGAGTCTGTTCAAGATTACATAATCAGATTCAATACAGTTTACAATGCTATTCCCGATGATTTGAAGCCGTCAAGGAAGTCAGCTCTACTTAAGTTCCTGGATGGCTTTGATCCAGAGATGGCCTACTCATTGAGAGACCGAGATCCTCCCACCTTGGAGGATATGCAGAAAATTGCACTCAGCGTTGAGGAAAACTTAAATGACAAAAGGGCAAGAATGAAGGCCGAGAAACGAGTCACAATCAAAGAGAAAGCATCCACCTCAAATCAGCTTCTTCGTAATGTTGAACAGATAAAAAGGGCACTTGAAAATGTTAGTCTTGGCAAGCCTGAGCCTCAGATTCGTAATCCAAATTTCATAGGTCCATAGCAGCCCCAATATAGAATCAAACAGCAGGATACAAGAGCACAGGAGGCAGCCGCTCAACAGCAAATTAAACCTCCACTTCAACAAAATTTTGTTACTCAAGAATCGGAGGATGAAGGTGATAATGTTGGAGAAGAAAATCACTTCTTCACTATTGATGATCTGCCCACGTATATTACAGAAGAGGAAGAGTTGGTGAGTAATTCCGTGATTCCCCAAGATGAGCATTATATTTTGTCAAACGATGCAGCACTTCAAGAAGAATTCGAAGAGTATCAAAGAGGGTATTTGCATGCTTTATCAGCTCAGCAAGGTCAGCAAAGGCAATTAAGAAACCGAGTGGTTCCCATAAATCCCATCCAAAAGAGAGCAGAGGCTTCGACAAAGAATGGTTCTGTTGTCCCGCAGAAAAAAGGCAAAGAAATAAGCGATTCTTCAGCAGGCCAATCATTATCAGCAAGCAAAATAGACCAGCCATCAAATGCACCAAGAGATAGAGGTGAAAAAAGAGACAATCCAGCTAAACAAGGTGAGAAGATTTCAGCTTTCAGTTTGGAGAATGAGGTTGCAAAGTTGAAAGTGTCAATTCCCTTGACGGAAATCATGAAGAACAGCACCTACCGAGGCCAAATTTCCAAGATGTTGAATTTTGATCCAATGCTAGACACCGTAAACGTAGAAGATGATCAGCTTGAGCTGATTTTTGGGCCTGCTTTAAAGGTGAGTCTCCCGAGAGTGATGTTCCTCCATTCTATATCAGTTTGCGACTACATGAATATGTGCTACACAACGCCATGTTTGATTCGGGAGCTTCACATAATTTGATGCCCAAAGCAATTATGGAGAAGCTAGGACTTGACATCACTAGGAATTATCATGATTTGTATTCATTTGATTCCAGTCGGGTGAAATGTATTGGTTTGATCAAGGACTTGGTGGTGAGTCTAGATCAAATCCCAGCAAAGAATGTTTTGATGGACGTGGTGGTGGCGGATATTCCTCCGCGATTCAACATGTTTCTTTCAAGATCATGGGGAACCAAGCTCAAAGGTACACTTCAGCTCGATTTTTCCTATGCTACAATTCCAGTTTTTGGTCAAATGAGGAAGTTATATCGGGAACAAAAGATGAAATACATAATCACTAGTAAGGAAAAGCTCGTCAATCATCCTGTAAATTATGTACAAATAGATTTAGAATCTTTTGTTTTGTTTGTAGATAATTTCAATGAGATAGATAGTCAGATAGTTCAAGTAGAAGATATACCAGATATTACAGAGAATTTTAGAGAAGTTTTGAGAAAGGAAAGTGAAGAAAGGTCTATTGTTATAAAGCCAATAGTTGAAACAAATGGGCAGCAAATAGAGAATGCATCGACATCACATTTTCAGCACTTAGAAGACGATGAAGATGGTCTTTGGACGATGGATTTTGATGGCGCTATGGGCAGCGATGGTGCTAGTATAGATGTGTGGATTCGAAGCCCATTTTCAGTCCAAAACCAAGTTCCAAGCAAGGTATAGGTATGTTCATATAAATTAGCTTTTGATTGTTCAAATAATGAGGCGGAATACGAGGCTCTTATTGCTGGTCTAAAAATCCTTCGGAAGTTGAAGGCAAAGAAGATAGCAGTATATGGCGACTCCGAATTGGTTATCAAGCAAGTGAAACGTGAATTTCAGGCCAAACATCCTCGTATGCGAGCATATCGGAATGTTGTCCTAGACATTTTAAAATTGTTTTCAGAACATACTTTGACATGTGTGCCCCGGATTCAAAATGGTGTTGCGGATGCATTGGAAAAGGAAGCGAGTAATCTGAAAATACCCATGAATTCCAACAATAAGTTTGAGATATATGTGAATCATCGTCCTATAGTTCCAGATAATCAAAGGTGTTGGCAAGCTTTCCAAGATGACGAAGAAATCAAAGATTTTCTGCAAATTGAGGGTAAATTCGAAGACATCTCCATAGACATGGAAGCTGAAGGAGTAAATCAGATGGATGTGTTGCAGCTCAAGGACAATTACATTCCTAAAGGATTAATTCCTTTGGAAGAATTGTTCGATCAAGATGATGTGGCCCGCAAACCAACTTTGAGGCCAACGGACGAAGGTGTCGAAGATGTGAATCTTGGGACTGCCGAAAATCCAAAGATGGTGAAACTCTCGAAAGCATTGTTGCCCAAGGTAAAGAATGAATATATCATATTGTCGTCTTTGTTTTCTAATGCTTTTGCATGGGACTATTAAGATTTGAAAACTTATGACACAAGTATCATTCAGCATACCATTCCAATAAAGCCAAATCAAAAGCCTTTCCGACAAAAGTTGAGAAGAATTAATCCTAAATTGCTGCCATTGGTCGAGAAGGAAGTCAACAGGTTATATAAGCTTGGAATCATAGTGCCAATCCGATTTTCTGATTGGATTTCCAACCTGGTGCCCGTGAGAAAGAAGACCGGCGAAATTCGCTCATGTATAGACTTCAGAAATCTGAACAAGGTATCACTAAAGGACAATTATCCGCTGCCCAAAATGGATCATATATTGCAGCGGGTAGTGGGGGCATCAAGGATGTCATTGCTTGATGGTTATTCTGGGTATAATCAGATTTTGGTGCACGAAGATGACCGTGACAAGACAGCATTTACTACTCCATGGGGGACATTTCATTATGCCAAGATGCCGTTTGAATTGAAGAAAGTTGGCGCCACATTTCAGCGGGCAATGGATATGACCTTTGCTAATGAGAAAGATGTCTTTTTGGTTGTTTATCTTGATGATCTGACCGTGTTTTCTAAATCAGAAGAAGAGCATTTGTTTCATTTGACTAAGGTGTTCCAAAAGTGCATAAAGTATGGTATCTCGTTGAATCCGAAAAAGAGCGTTTTTGCTATGAGCGAAGGCAAGTTGCTGGGTCATATTATTTCTAAAGATGGCGTTCGAATAGATCCTGCACAGGTGGAAGCAATTAAGCAATTAGAGCAGCCCCGAAGCAAGAAGGAGATTCGGTCCTTCAATGGCAAATTGAATTTTCTGCGTCGCTTTATTCCCAATCTGGCTGAACATCTTAGAGAGATAACCAACATGCTCAAAAAGGACAGCGAGCTCAAATGGACCGAAGCACCGGTAAAGTCTTTTAACTTGGTAAAGTTAATCTTATCTTCAGCCCCAACTTTGATCAGCCCAGATTATACACAAGATTTTATTTTATTTTCATTTGCTTCTGAGCATATGTTGGCAGTCGTGTTGATGCAAAAGAGAGATGGAGTCGAGAGGCCCATAGCTTTTTTCAGCCGCATCATAAGGGACGGAGCACTCAATTATAATATCATTGAGAAGCAAGCATTGGTGCTGATAAAAGCTTTGAAAGATTTCCGGGTATACATACTCAATTCTCACATTTTGGCATATGTTCCCAACGCAGCTGTGAAGGATGTTTTAGTACAAACGGAGCCAGAAGGAAGAAGGGGTAAGTGGATCGCTGCACTGTTAGAATATGATGTGGAAATTAAGCCTACCAAGTTGATTAAAGGTCAAGGTCTTGCTAAGTTGATGGCTGAAATGAATCTCCATGTCCTAGACATCAATCTGATTGCTGTTTTATCCGATGAAGACGAAGAAAATTCAGCTTTACAGGTATCGGATATCTTTGTTTCCTCTCCATGGTATGCTGATATAGTATATGTGCTTCAAAATTTGTCTTCACCCCCTAGGATGCCTAGAAACAAAGCTAGAACATTGAAGCTAAAGGCAGCAAAATTTTGCATCATCAAATCTGCACTTTATTGGAAAGATCCCGGTGCCATCTTGCTGAACTGTTTGGTTGAAGAAGAAGCTAAGACAACAGTAGAAGATTTTCATAAAGGTGACTGTGGGGGTCACTTGTTTTGGAAGACCACAGCTAATAAGATCTTGAGAGCTAGTTTCTATTGGCCTTCTTTATTTTCTGATGTATATAAAGCAGTTAAGAGTTGTCATGAATGTCAAATTTTTCAAGGAAAGCAAAAATTACAGTCGTTACCTCTCAAGCCCATTGAAATCAGTGCACCATTTCAGCAATGGGGCGTGGATTTTATTGGCAAAATCCACCCAGCATCTTCCGGGCAGCATCGATGGATCTTGACCACCACAGATTACTTCACGAAGTGGATTGAAGCCATTCCCACTCGGCAAGCCACGGACTCGGTAATTATTTCTTTTCTTGAGAATAACATATTGTCACATTTCGGCTGTCCACATAAGTTGATTACAGATAATGCAACAACGTTTAAATAGAAGAAAATGGTTGATTTTTGCTACAAATATAACATCAGCTTGGGGCATTCGACCGCCTACCATCCACAAGGAAATGGGCTGGCCAAATCTTCAAAAAAATCTCTAGTGAACATCATCAAGAAATTGCTGGAAATCAACAAGAAGAGCTGGCACAAAAAGTTAGTAAATGCATTATGGGCTGATCGTGTAAGTCAAAAGAAGTCAATTGGTATGTCACCCTTTGAATTGGTCTACGGGACTGATGCAGTGTTTCCTACTTTACTTAGTGTTCCAGTGGCAAAGTTGCTTCAAGAAGCTAGTGATGAGGAGGATCCTATGCAACGACGGATTAGTCAAATGATTCATTTACAACAGACACGAGATGAAGTTCTTCAAAATTCCCTGAAGTTGCAAGAGCGCATTAAGAAAATTTATGACAGAAAAGCAAAGCCGGATGATTTTCAGATAGATGATGTTGTTTTGAGATGGGATGCCCGAAATGAAGACAAAGGGAAGAATGGAAAATTCGACAACTTGTGGAAAGGTCCCTACAAAATTGCAGCATACTGTGGTCCAAATGCCTTTCTTCTCAAAGAAATGAATGGTGATGAATGTCTCGGTGGATCGGTGAATGGGCAGCTGCTCAAAAGGTATTATGCTTGAGCATTTTCTGCTCTAATCACTCTACTTTCATTCTGTAGCAAGAGTAAACTGACCTCCCATCTTTAGTCTGGGGCCCGCGGTGAAGGATATAATTCTAAACATGGTGATTAGTTGGTTTGATTTTTTCAATTTGTTTCAGTCAGTCTATTTTCTGCATAAAGCAAGTCAGTTTGTGTCAAAGTTAGTTCAAATTTCAGTCAATTGGCAAAGTCAATAAAGTTGTCCAAATTTGGGTCACATGTGTAAATAATGACTCCATCGTCCAATGATGATAAAGCACTGGTCTGCTCTCCCATAGGTCTAAGGTTCTTGGTACCTCCAAGGAGCTACCATCGCCATTGGAGCCAATGTTAGAGTCGGTCTAGTAGCCCTTCATTAGCGATCAAAGCTCTTTACATTTGCATAGGTAGGTGTCTCATCAATGTCATTTTTTTGCATCCCATTAGGCATGCCATAGCCCTGATGGAGGAGCTGGTGTCTTTTTCCCCCTCTTGGCATTGCTGGACCAAAGTCATTTCAGTCATTAAACTCTTTCAAGATTGTCTTGTCTTGTCTTGAGGTCAAATTCCTAGGTCTAGGGTTTTGGTCAAGTTTATCTTCAAGGTCATGTCTCTGAAGGTCAATAAATGTT
>APFE030831687.1:632585-643719 GCA_000404065.3 Pinus taeda
TCAGATGATATCCCTGCAAAAAGAATCGAGCAAAAGCATTAAATGAGTCAATTTCAGGACAAAGGAAACCAAAAAAGTAAAGTTTTTAAAGTGTCAAAGGAAAAAAATTATAAAGTGGGTTTGGGCATGAAATTATTTCAAATCAAAGTTATAAAAGCCCAATCTCCCTCCATTTACCCTTATTGTGCATCCAAGTCACTTGCGAGAGAGATTGGGCGAGTGATTGAGTGAAAGTTTGAGTGAATTTGGGAGCTGGATAGGCGCGCGACCCGTCAGGCCAGGCACGCGACCCGTCAAGCGCCTTCCACAGTGCATTTTTTTTCAACGGGCGTGACCCGTCAGAGGCACGCGACCCGTTGGGTGAGGCTCACGACCTGTCAGCATCCTCCTTTTGAAATCGACTGCAAATTCACCCAAGGAGCTATCAAATCGCCGATTTGCCTGAGGGTTTTATGCTGTTTGAAAGGTATTCCCCTTGTAATCATTTTTCCCATTCCCTTTTCCTTTCCTTGATATTCCATGTAAATTTCCCTTGCTAAATTGTAAAGAAAACCTAAACCCTACCCGTCTTCCCTAAAAGATGAAAAATCAAGCCCTAACCCTACCCCTCATTATGCCCATGTAAACAAATGTATATCATGATGCATATGCAATGATTTTTGCAATGTTTTTCCCTTAAATCCCTGTTTTATATATTTATTCCCATTTTCCCTTTAGAAGTTCCCCTCCCCTAACATTCTCCTCATGTTCCTTGTCCCCTTGAAACAACATATAAATCAACATTTTACAGGGAGAAGTAGCAGTGCATTTTGGCCACTCTGCTCCTTAAACAATGTCAAAAACTGAAACCTATGAGAAGAGTGATGACCAGGCATCAGCTTCAGAGATTGAGGTACAGAGGAGGCCTCATAAGGGTGGAAAGGGTGGTCATCATAGGAGAGAGGAGCCCACCTCTTTGACAGATTTACAGGCTTGTCCTATGGTAGTCTCATGTTTTCAGTACATGTCTTGCTATGAGTTTTGCGAGAAGATCTCTCGGATTCAGCACCACAAAGAGTTGGCTCGCCTATTTGTTTTACACTTGCATGATGGGCATGTCAACCTTGCCGGGGTGGACTTTATTTTGACACCCGAGGTGATTGCATAGGCTACAAGGATACCTAATGTCGGGGAGATATGGAATAAGCGCAAGGTGTTGGACAGTGTTCAGTTTGAGCCTTTTGTTAGACCAGCATTAATGAGACAATTGATAGGTGTGTTTCCATTCAGATTTCTCAGGAGTGAGTATGCTCTCATGATGAGGCTCATCATGCTCTATTTTACCTGTGAGGGCAGATTTTCACAAATATATTTGTACCATATCCGCATATTAATGCACTTCACACGGGTACGGATGATGAATATCCCTGTTTTCTTCTATCGGAACATTGAGAGGATGGTGTCCATGATGCAGAGGAAGAGCCCGACACAGCAGTATAGTAGCCTTTACCATTATGGTTTGATTCAACTTGTAGTATTACATCAGTTGGCTCAGCAAGGCATCTCATGGGAGGAGTTCATCTCTCGTGAACTTTTCACAGCATCACCCCTGCCACATCCTGATGTTGTTCACGAGGAGGGAGGACCATCTCAGTAGCATGACATCCCCATCACAAGACATGTCAGCTCCTCACCTTTGGTTACTTATCAGAGAGGCCAGAGGGCCTTATTTGCAGCAGCTCAACGAGTACTTTCTCCACACCAGGTGGAAGGGGTCTCGCCTTCTTCATCAGCACCGCGACTGTTATCTCCACACCAGGTGGAAAGGGCCTCGCTTCCGACAACAGCACAGGTATTAGAGAGGGGCAAGCAGCCCATGATTGAGGAGGGATTGTCACGTGATCCAGATATTGACATTATTGATCTTGACACCAGCTCTCCTAGGTCAGAGCTCAAGGATATCATCCGAGAGCAAAGGACTGAGAATGAGTCGCTGCACATGAAATTGCTGATGGCAAAATGGATAATTAACTATTTAGAGCAGCGCAACAAATAGTTGGAGGATGAGCACAAGCTTTATGAGTTGCGGAAGATTCGTGAAGACCGGGAATTGGCTCTTAGAAGACCCGGTGATTTGACACCCATAGATCGAGAATCTATGCTTATTTGGGACAATGCTCATTTGAAAAGGCTGTTGGCTAAGGCCAATCAAGATAACAAACTGCTGAGGAACATGAAGATATTATTTGGCGGCGGTGCAACGTGTGCAAGCAAAGATGAAGGTGCTTCAAAGGCGGTTGGGCAAACGGCACTAAGAACGGAGAAAAAGGCGATCCCTCCGGTATCTTGGCCAGGCTTCCTGAAGGAGAAATGGCACTAAATAGCGTCAGCCACAACACAAATCCCAAGAATTTTGAGCATTTTGGGTAAATTTTGAATTTTTCAGGCAATGTACAGGTTTTCTCCATTAACGGGTCTCACCCCCGGTGAGACCCTTTGTCCCGGAAACTCCATTTTACAAAAACTCAGCATTTCTGGATTTTTCATGAAAAGTTACACTTTTTCATCCATTACTAAGAAATTTCATCAAGTTTTGGGCCTCAAGAAAATAAAAAAAACATGCAAAAAATGATTTTCTGCCACTTTTTTGACACACAGAAAGTAGTCTTGGGAGATTGCAATTTTGGAGGGGCAAATGACCACCAAATTCAGAAATTCCACTTGGGGTGGAAAGTAGACATCTAGACCTTTCCAACAAGCCCACTTTTGCCTCATTTGGACACCTAGAAGTGCCCCAAACGTGGTCCCAAAGACACGCGACCCGTTAGGCAGAGGTATGCGACCTGTTGGGCAGTTTTCACAGGAAATTCATCTACAGCTCAGGAATTCGCCCAACTTTGACCAGTTTTGACTTGAGATGGGATTTTTCACCCTCTTTGATGTAATTAATGTATTTTCATGTTGACATGTCACTTATTTACCTTTTGTAGAAGGTTCATGCATGAAATAGCAAACATTTAATGAATGGATTGGTTTCCTAGTTTATAGAGGCAAGTTGTTTTGACTGCCTAGTTTTTAGTGCTAAGTTTAGAAGTGGTTGAAACAGCTCCTAGGTAGTGAGCTCGACCCATGGAGATAGGGAAAGGTGTTAGCTTTCCTATATTATGTATTTTCTTAGTCATTTTGAGGGGTTGGAAGGTTGGACTCTTGAGGGAGAAGCTATCATTGTATTATTTCACTGTATCTCTGCAATTTTTGGCTAAGGAAGACTAGGGTTTTGCAATCCTTTTTGGGATTCTTGTGGTTACATGTATTTATGGTGTGTTTCTCTATGTACCTGTAAGTGTGTTATGTGAATCATTTCCTTTCTTTTCCTTCTGCACATTAAGCAAACGAAGTGTTAAAGTAAAGAATTCATGACTGTCATGCTCTGCTTTTAAGTTTGTTTAATTTCAATGTTTTCTATTGTTTAAGGAGAATTCAAAGTTATTGTTTGCTCTCCTTAACTCCTCACTTGTCATTCCTAATCATCCACCTCAATCAAAGGCATCAATACTGTCTCCTACCTCGCCCCAAAGAACCCCTGCAGAAACTGTGTCCAATCCCCGCACCCAAAATTGCCATCCCCTCAATTTGCCACCAAAAAACCCTAAAAACCCCAAATCAACCCTTTTGATCAGTTTACTAGCCTAAAATCAGTGTTACCCTATTGGTCATCTCATTCATTGAAGATTTTACTGAGATTTACCGGAGAGAGCCTTCTCCTGCCCTGTAGGGCTAGCTACGAGGCTAAATGGTTTGATGTTGCCTTGAGGTTTGCCTTTTTCATCCTGAGGTGAAATTTCAAGCGCTAACAGAACATATATTTAATTATCAACCCATATCATAAACTTAGAAACATGCCAAAATATATGTATTTTAGATCAAATTAAATCAAGAAGTCATTGTTTAGTGAAAAGTTGAATGCATGCTAGAATCTTAAAGATAACAAGACAATTATTTTGAAAAGGAAGTAAAGAAAGCATTCAAATCTACTTTATGAAAGCATAAAAATAATTGGTCAATGAGATTAGTCTATTTTAGAAGATGGAGAAGAGGCTCTTTTCTAAGAGTCTTGGGTTGTATTTCCACATTCCTCCTATAATAACATTGCCAAACATCTAAGAAAACATGAGAGAATGTAACTATGAAAGCACATAAATTTAGTCTAGGAAAGCATATGAGAAAGTGAATCTTGTTTCAGTTCAATCCTAGCTCACAGAGAAGAGGCTTTTTTCTAAGAGTCTTGGTTGTCCTTCCACATTCAAACTAATTGCCGAAAGGAAATAAATCTTCACTTAATAAAACACGGCCATAAAATGAATTCATATTGAAAACATCTACAAATATCTATAGCAAAAAAATGAGATGAATATAGAGAATTAAACTAGCAAATTCACAACTATGAACATTACTCTATAACAAAGTGTACTTAGCTTGGTATGGGGCCCCCCCACCCTTGTTGGTACACTGTTAAAACAATCAGCTACAACACTCCATTCAAATCATACAACATACACAGGAAAATGATAAACCAAATCTATGTCTTCAATTATCTTCAGAAAGCAATAATCTCGAGTTTTTCACACACCTTCTAACTATGAATGTCTTGCTTAAATAGACAAAATTCAAAACAATATAAGCTAAAAAGGTTGTAACAGCTAACAATAATCCTAATCCAGCTCAGAAGGTCGAAATTATCTATTTGTTACACAAAATAAGGATGAATCCCACAAAATCATAAAATTGCCCTTGATTTAAGGGATTTTCTGAATGACTGGTCAAGTTTGACCAGCGTTGACTGGCCATAATCTAGATGATTTGATGTGATCCAACACGTATCCATCCATCCTTCGTTCCTATAGTTTCCAAATATGCATTCGGATTGAGCCCAAGTGTCCTGCAATCATGAATTTAAACGAGCCATTACAAGATTTTCGAGTTCTGTCTGATTTTAATTTTAATGCTCAATTTTGATTCAAACACTAAAATAATTAAAAGGCATAGTTTGACTACCTTGATGTGCATGAAAAAGGAAAAAATAGGTGAATGTGATGATAAAGTAGTGAGATAAGGTGGTAAATGATGAAATGTACAAGGTAAAAATAAGCTAAAATTGGAGGCTGACACTCCCCGTTGTTGTGCATCAAGCATGTTCTCATGCTTGATTGATCCTCTTGGGTCTCTTTATTTTCCTAGTTGTTGAGGTTGATGCCTCTAACTGAGTTGCCTATAGAAGAACCTCTATTCCTTTTGCTTTTGTTTCCTCCCTCTTATAGATTTTGGTCTTTACCTTTTGTGTCTTGTACTTATACTATCAGTGCTTCTTTTCCTTTAACCATCTATAGGCTTGCTTTGAAATAAGAACATTTTGTGTCTCAAGCTTCTTTGCCTTCTTCTTAAGTTGTTTGTTTTATTCCACAAGTTTGTTGTTTTGACTTTTGTACATATCATTTTCACTCTTTAAATGTCTTTCCATTATCTCTTTCACTTGAATCTTTGCTTTCAGTTCTTCCAATTGTTCTATCTCATCCTCTTTATCTGGCTTTGAAGTTTCTCCATTAGTCTCTTTTGCTATCTTTTTTATTTTCTTGCTTAATTTCTCATATGGGAAATAAGAGGATGAACCCTCTTTTTCATTTTCCTCATACCATTTGTCTTCTTCTATTTCTTTAAGCTTTTCATTTGCCTGCTTTTCCAATTCCTCGACAAGGTCACGATGCTCATTCTGTGCTTCGCCAATGGGCAACTCTTCAAAATATTCCTCTTCAGCTATGTCTTGAATCCCAACATGAGGTTCCTCCAACGTTTTAACCTTTTCCAATATTTTCTTCCTATATTTTCTTGGAAAGGAGACAAATGGTTTGTCTTTTTCACAGTTTTCCAATTCAATTTTTTTCTTTGATCTTGTCCTAGGGTAAGAAGATGTGTGCATTACTTCTCTTAAGAAGTTTGACTGTGTATTAGCTTTGGAAGCTACATCTGATTGCTCTTCTTTCCGACTTTCTATGAAATTGTTCCTCTCAAGGAAACTTTTCTACGTTTCCGTTGTTGTGTTCTTTAAGTGATGTTCAACAAGCATCTTTATCAGTCCCTGATGATAGTAACTAGTTTCCTTCCTATCATTTTTTCATTAACACCTTCAATCATCTTCAATAGGTTTGTGGTAAAGAAATATGGAAGGTTGAATTTCTTATCTCCCTTGATATGTTGGAGGATTTTGATGTGGTACATATGTACCACACTATACCTTCCATCACATGTGAGGTATTTTTGAATGATGAGGATGAGTTCTCTCCATGGTTCTTGAAACCATTCTCTTATGACTCCATTCTTCCAATTGAAGGTCCATTTTCTGGACTTTTACAAAAATAAATTCCAATCTTTTCCTTTGAAATGTTTTCCCCTGTGATATATTTCTCTCGTTTGTGGCAACCCTGTAGCAAGGGCTATATAATCCTCTGTTATAGGAATAGTTATATCTCGTATAACTGTCTTCTCATTTTGATAATTTGCTACAAATGCCTTTGTGACATTGCTATTATATCTATTGATTTTTTCGAGCAATTCAAGTAAATGTGCTTTATGAAGTTGCCCTCTACTTTCCTGTGTCCATTTCTCTGATTGGAACCCCACTAGTTCAATTCTTCATTCCATTTTGAAAGACTATTATGTGTGTTTTTTTCGTGCCCAAGTCATCAGAAATGATACTCATTTGAATTTCGAAAGAAGAAAATTAGACAGAGATTTTTGAAAACTTTGTTAACCAGGAACACTTTGAAATTCTCAAGTTAAAGGAAAAATTATGTAATTTTCCAAACAAT
Source organism: Pinus taeda (assembly GCA_000404065.3). NCBI lineage: Eukaryota > Viridiplantae > Streptophyta > Pinopsida > Pinales > Pinaceae > Pinus > Pinus taeda. The sequence goes on from APFE030831687.1 coordinate 639,428, forward strand.
ATTTGTAAAAACTATCACTCCCCTTTGTATTCACTTATGAATTTATGTCCCTTAAAATAAATACCTCGGCAATATCTTAAAAAAATTGTGGCCTATACATACTAGATTGCTTGGTGTTGATATCAATCTGGTGTTGTTCTCAATTCGCAAAACCCCTTTGTATGTCTTTATCCACCCCTGTGGTTTGAAAACGAAAGAAGAAAAATGGATTGATAAAGGGTTCCTGTAAAAACTTAAGATCCTCGTGATTTACACCCTACTTCTCATCTCTTTGAGTTTTCACGATTCCTTTTTCAATGCCAGTTGTTTGTTTCTCATACAATTGTTAAACAGAAAACTAGAGTTCTTACCTATAGCTACCTGCCAAGTGATTTCCAAATCCACGAGATAGACTGTCTATTGACACGTTGCAATCATAAATTTTGGCATCAATTTTGTATTTGTAGGCTTCGATTTGGATTTCTTGCAAGGATTTACTACGAGATTTTCAGGATATCTTACCTGGAAAGGGGACATATAACTAGTTTTCTGAACTGTAACTGTTATCTTACCCTTGAATCTCGTATTCTACAGGCAGTTCATTTAACGAGTCTCAACTCTTTGAGGACTGTTTTTTTAAATAATATAAGTCACTAGTTTCATCCCTTACCTCTTTTGATAGGTTCGTTTTCCAGTGCTCGAAGCTTCTTCTTTCAAATTTTGACTGTGTTTTAGTTCCTGAGTAATGTGGCTCGAACTAGATGATTCAGTTTGAGTTCTTAGGTGGATTTCTTGTTATTCCAACTTTGTTCTTACTATTTTGTTTATCTTTTGACAACCCCTGTAGATTTTCCCTGTAAAGACCGACTTCTTAGAGGTTCATGAGACCATTCTCGTAGAGGTTCTATCTACCTGGGTTAATTTTGAAATATCTGAGGTAATGCTTTCAATCTTGCTTGTAGTTGCCTCTTGTTTCTCTTAATGTTGTAGTATGCTTATGACTCCAAAAATCATTCATTTCCCATCACATTGTAGGGAGGCTTTTTCGTGTCATTATGGTATTCCCTCTTCTCATAGCATAAAAATGCTACATATAATTTGATGATTCATTTTTCTTTGTACCCCACAATATAAGCTACTCATTTCATTATTTCTTTGTTTCTCTATTGATCATTCTTTTGAAATATTGTACTCCACAGTTTCAAGTTTATGATTGTTTACATAAGATTTTATAGAAATCATCAATGCGTACTTGGTTGTTAAACATGCCAATTTCATGTCAATTTTGACATTAACAATATTATAGGCTTTTAGAACAAGGTTATGTTATGACTTTTCTTGAGGCTATCTTCATGAGAAAATGAGGATGATTTTATTCTTTTGCATGAAAAATAAAATAAGGTTATATTTATGTTCCAATTAGGATAATCATTTTGTCTCTTTGGTATAATAACTCAATACTATCCAAAAAAAAAAAAAATTAATGAAGGCAAGTCTTGCTTTGTCATTATGCAGTCATGAAATCAATTCATGATATTGTTCTTGACTCTCTTCTACAACTTGTTCAATATTTTCGATCTTATTTCCCATATTTGCTTCTAAAAGATTATTTTTTTAAATGATCACTTCAAGGTCATTTAAAAATAGAGTCTCGTTTTTATTGTAATGACTGTCTTTTAAAACAAAGGATTTTTACAAGCTTGTTGACGCCTCGAAAATCGCTGCAACAACATTGGGGGATAACCACCCGGTCTGGACCTTGAAAGCAGCTCCTTTTCCGTTTGGTGTGGTGGCTCCGACTGGTTTAACTAGGTCCAATTACCTTCTCCCTATTGCTATTGGTTTATGATGTATCTTTACTTACCAATAGACAGGGATATCAGATCACCTCTCCTTGCTGATCAGGCAAGAGAATGACCCTTAAGCTGATTTGGGTTCGGCCAAGCCACAACTAAAGTTTTGCCTCCTTGAGGAGAGGACTTAACAGAATGTATAATTTATTCTAAATGCAAGTTTATTCTATGATGCAAGCAAAAGAAACTAATCTAAATCCTATCTTAATTAGGCAAATATAGATCTAACCCAACTAAGAGCAAGATAATTAAAATATTAGGATTTAAACATGTCTTGTTTATAATGAATATCAAGTTAATGAAGTAGTTCAATTAACTAATATTATGGTTACCAAAACACATTCTATTGAGACCTTAAAACTGAAATAATAAACCAACAACATTCAGGAAGTAGTTCACAAAATGATATTGATTATCAAATCAATAAATCCAATAATTGAATAATGATATGTGGAAATAGTTCACAACACATTATCATTCAATAAATCAGTTTCATAAGACAGATTTCAGAGTAAGTAGTTACTCAAAACTGAGAAATTAATCCATAAAAAAACAGAGATACATAATAACAAGATTGAGACAAATTACCCATATTGACAATAGTGCACAAACATGAATAAAATGAGACATCCCTGTCACCACAAAATTAAAACTGATATTTGGAACAGTAGTATTAGAAATACCAATTTATTGCATCCATTTCTCTGTTCTTGGTCTCCAACAGCCCTTTACATTGCTTGAGCTTCTGCCTTCAAAACCAGAGCCACAATAGTGCAAGCTTTGTTCTTCATGCATAATTCAATATACAAAGGGAAAATCCTCGATAATCCCCAGATCTGAGATTTTTTACTCCTCCCTCCTACAACTCTAAATTCCAATTACAATAGTGCTTTTAGAAGTCTAAAATTGCAGAGGAGAGCAGCACCTATTCCCATTCTGCAATCTCTTATTTATAATATTTGTAAAAGAATTTTTGGAGAGGAGAGTTTGTTGAAAAGAAATCTGCCAAATATAATTTTACTTGCTCCTAATTCTGATCTTCAATTGCTCGAGCATTCTCATTGATTGAGATTCTTTTTCCATATTTCTTCCATTATTTTCCTGCAAAAGAAATCAAAATAAATTAAAATGTAATCAAAATATTATTTCTGGCAATTAAATCAAACCCAATCAAATTCTATTTAAATAAATAATTGAAAATAAAATATAAGCTCTGTATTGATGCTTGGAATGATTTGATTGGCAAAAGATATCATTGACCAATGGATCTGCAATCAGAAGAGGCTTTGGACAAATGAAATTGAAGAAAATAACTCAGAAACTTGATTTTGTTTTCAAAATTCGGAGCCTGATCTTCCGCCTGATTTTTGGCCCAATAAATGATCAAATCTGTTGGTGAAACCTCCTCCAAAATGTTCTCCTTGATTTTCTATTTCCAATGAACCGTCCTGGGCCTCATTTGGCCAAGTAAAACTCATTCTATGGGCTTCCAAAGTTGATGAGTCAAATTTGGCATGAATCTGGAAATTCTGTTGCTAGGCTAAAAATCAGAATTTTGAATTAAAAATCTAATCCTAAATTAGTTTCTAATTTAATTGTTAATCATTAATCTAACTAACTAATATCTAATTAACTATTTATAAACAAATTTAATCTAATTAAAAACTAATTCTAAATGATATTTAAATCTGAATTAATCAAATTAATTAAATATCATAAATTAATTAATCTGATTAAATTAAAATTCATTAATTAATTAATATATATTAACTAATTTAAAATATTAAAAAATTAATTTAATATATTATATTATGCCTTTAAACTAATATACCTACCTTATATTACCTACCTTTCTTCACTTCACTCATACGTATGAGTGTTGGACGCTTTAAAACGAAAGTCAATTCTTTTAACCTACATGTGAGTTTTTAATATAGGTTAATGCCCCCCATGTCTTATCATGCCATCGGCGATCGGGAAAGAGAGGTCTTCGTCATTAAATATCGGCGATCGGGAAGGATGGAGGTGTCGGGTTATGGCATGGCATGTGCCCATTTAAAAGCCCCCGATGCGATAAACAAAATATCTCCGATGCGATATAAAAACTTTTGTTTAATTGGTGATCGGGAGAAGTGAGGTATCGGGGCTCTTTAAATTTGTTACATGTTAGACCCCTATACTACTAGTGTAACCCCTTATTGTTATTAGTACAACCCACTTATTATATTGATGTACCCATGTAGTGCCCATATTGTCACTATTGTACCCCATAGAAGCCCACCATTGTTATTATTGTGCCCTTACATTATTATTGTTATGTCGGCTCTGATAACGTTATGACCCCTTAGACTCTTATATATAGAAAGGAGGTATTTTCATTTGTATCATCCAAGAATTGTTCATTTATGTAATGTAAAGGAGGTTTCCCCCTCGAAGAGGCTGAATTCTAAGGCGTTGATC
>APFE030831704.1:0-34666 GCA_000404065.3 Pinus taeda
TTCAGTATCACTTTGTGAGGGATATGATAGAAGACAAAAAGGTGTTGCTGGTAAAGGTGGACACTTTGAAGAATATTGCAGATGCATTGACAAAATCTGTGAGCTTTAAGAAGTTCTCTTGGCGTAGAGAAACAATAGGCATTGTAGGGCTACATAAATGACTAAACTCTCTTGTGGCCCCTTGTGGAAAGAAAACAACAAGTGGTATAATTTTGGGTTGTGTTATATTCTTTCCACGACTAGCCCACGTAGTTAACCAGGGGGTTAGAAGGGGGATAGAGCCCCCCTTCATTGTGTCGATTGGGTAGCAGGGGGGGTCACAGGGGGTTTTAGGGGTGCAGGTTTTGTGCATGATTTTGTGCACATGGTTTTGAACGCGATGGTTTTTGGTCCATGGTATTGGATGCTTTAGCATGTGTATATATGTATTGTAACATTGAAAGGAACATAATGAAAAATCAATCTAGTAGTAATGGTTTTGGGATCCAGGGGAAAATCTCTGTGTATATGTGTTTTATGTGTTATGCTCTCACATTGTTTATTTTTTGTGGTTTAGAATTAATATGCAGGTAATTTCTGTATGGTGTTAAAACCTATAATACACAAGAATTTGATGTCAATTGACTAAATTTGATCAATTGTCCTACTCAAAGAAAAATTATATTTATACATAGACAATATTTCATTCCAAAGAATCAATGTTCAGTTTTGGTGGCCTACACATAGAGAATACAAATTCATAGATTGTTGCAGTATAGGTGAAAGAAGAAATACAAGGAAAGGAATCTAGTGTAGAGGGCTAATGATATAATGTATAGGTGAAAGAAGAAATACAAGGAAATGAATCTAGTGCAGAGGGCTAATGATAGAATAGTACACACTAAATTCTAGTAGGATTGCGAAAAGGCAAAGGAAATGAGATACAAAAACCATGGAGTGCATTTCAAGGCCTTCAATCCCATACCTTACACATACCATTTGTCATAACATAAAATAGGTAAATCTTTTATTTAAGATTGAATCCATAATCTACGATTACACAACTTCTGAGAGGAAAGAAACACATATGAAATGATAAACAGAGACAAAATCACACACTACACTACACATCCCAATGCTTGGAATCACCAAAAACATTTTCATTAATCTTCAAGAACGATATACATCTCATAAGCTCCAAAACTTGGAGAACAATTACAACCTTTGGAACAACAAATCGAACCCCTTACTAATGAGATCTTCTTCCCTTTTATAGGGAGAACCAAAACAAGAAGAACTTACCAAAATATATGGGAATGCTACAACTATCTAAACTAATTGGTTGTGCAAGTGTGCAACTAGTCCAATTGTCTTATTTATTAGTTAACATACTTGATTCCTTTGTTGTAAATAAAACATTTACAAAATTCTAGAAAATAAATGAATATGTCATGATTTATGAGATAAAATATCTTCATTGTTGACTCCTTTGATCCCTTGAGGTGGACCCAGGATCAATTATTCAGACTCATGGTGAGTTAACAAACTGATCACATTTTTTCCATAATACTGGATTTGGTTTAGGAGTGTGAATAAGAGTGTTGTAGCCCATCCCTAGGCTTGTAGTTCAGTGTAAATAGGCCTGGCTATAAACAAGGTATTCACCAACCAAAGAAACTGAAAGTCTCTCTGCAAATAATTCACTATGGTTATGCCCTTGAGAGTGGTAGTATTTTCATGTGATGAGTCCACCTTGCTCTTGGGCTCAACCAAAAATTGTTCATACTTCTCCCATGGTAGCAAGTTTCCTTGGAAATCCCAACAACTAGGCAATCCAACTCTATTTCTCTGATCAAATTTAGAGTTAAATGTTTTTACCAACTTTGCCAAATCATTCACACATCCATTAGCCTTATCCCTTGCTTCTCTTTTCCTAATTATCTTGGCAACTTCAATAATTATACCCATCTTGTAAATGATATCCATTTCCCTCGAGTCATCCATTGATTTCTCGTTGAGGCACTTGATGAATTTCTTGGAAGTCTTGGCATTATTAGTATCGTCATCCTTGGATGACAGGATGTGGAATTAAGTGGTCTTGACTACATACTTTTATTCTGCAACTAATTTCATGTGCTTCCATATCTTCTTCATTTCAGAAATGATATCATCCTAGATTAGCTTCCTAGCTTCAATGAGGGACATATTTCCTTTCAATATATTCCTCAGTGCCTTAATTTCATCTTCTGCCACTTGATATTTATTGTTGATTTGTTCCACACTTGCCTGGGTGGACAAGAGTTTTTCTCCTTTTTTTCAAGCATGTACTTGGTATTGTCCAAGTTAATATGTATCTTCTTAAGCTCACTCTCTGATAATTGCAAATTAGTAAGAGCCTTGGTCAGTTGCTCAATAAGATTTTGTGGATTGTCTGGCACGATATCAACACAAATGTGAGATTCGATCCTCTGTTGCAAATTTGTAAGCTTCATTTTGAGGGATACCACTTCATTATTCCTCTCTATCAACTCCTTGGCCAATATTTCCTTCTCATTTTCCACCCCGGAAACCTTCTTGTTTTGCACATGCTCTACTGCAGACATTTTAAGTTGTCACCTTAATCACTGGATATCTGACAACGAGCCTTTAATTATGGCATCTATGGAAGCTTTATCATTTGGGTATACCCCCAATTTTTTAATTAACTCTTTAAAGCCTTCATTTTTCAAATAAAGGGCTCTCGAATTGACCTTTTCCTTCTTTATTTTAGTGGCTCATTTCTCTCACAACTTCTCAACCTTGTTGATAGTTAGGGCTCCCTCACTCAATTCATTGTAAATCACCTCCCCTTCCCACCTATGCAAATTAATCTTATCTTGCAAGGGGACACTAGTCATATCCAAATATAATTCCACTATTTAGAATTGCAGCCTAGATGGGAGGGACTGCACTGAAGGATGATACAAGGAGAAATTCATATGATTTCTCTCCAGGTCCATAGAAGCTAAAAGCCTAGTTTAGTAGGGAACTGAATGAGATGCTAGTTGTGATAATATTTTATCCCTGATTTTATTGTTTGTATCCTCTATCATCTACCCTTCCTCCCATTTAGGGCATGCTACTGATGTGCTCCCTATTGAAATAAGAATGGCTACTTCAGTTAAACTAGTTGCTGACGATCTTCCAAGAGCACTTGGAAACTTATCTATTCTAGGTTCCTATAGGACAATTTGACCTCAATATCCTCATCAGTTTTCTCTTGATTGGATTTCTTGGTTGATTATGCATCATCCATCACTGTATCTCCTGCTTCTTCAATACTCCTTTTCTGGGTTTTATCCTTCGTGCTTGTTGTCTCGACTTCTATCTTTGTATTGATAGGCTAGGAATCCAAATCAGTCTTCCATTCCAATTTAGGTCTATATTCATGTTCATAAGTAGAGGAACTAATCTCTTTCCTTCTACTAGATATGACACCATGGTGATCATAGTGTCACACCTCTCCTATCTCAAAGTTTATTTCCTTTATCATATTTTCTACCTGCTGAAAAGCTTACCTGGAGGTCACAACAAAGGGACCTATAGTCATTGGGAGCTTGAACATATAACCTTTCTTGGCAGGGACAAAGTGGATTTGGTCAATGCTTAAGCTTTGCCTAATGAACTCTAAAGCAAATATCCTCATGGGCATGAACATGGGAAATTGATAAGGAGGTAGTTAAAACCCATATACCCTGATTTCATTGCAATCTTCAAATAAGTACCAGTCACATACCATAGCATCTTTGCTAAGTTGAAGAATATTTCTTTGTTGGGGCAAGACTCTAGGAGGGGAGACTTTGTTGATAATTTTATATGTTGTAGACTTGAAGGTGGAAATGAAATGTGAAAACCCCTCATTGTTGGGTTTCTTGTTCAAGGAACTGTCCCAATCAACTACAAACTTTCTCTTCTTGTTGGAGTCTACAATGTTGAGGTCTAGGTATTCAAATCCATCCACATGACTATATAAGAACGGGTAAACCAATATGGAGTAGTATCTGAAATAGTAGGTAAGGTAAAAAAATTCCAAATTGATACTTTATGGCTTCAACGAGGAATGAAGGGATATCAATTATGGTGTTAGGCTTCATCATCAAACATAAGAACCGTAGAGAAACTTTGGTGACATTATTTATTTCATCCTCATCTAATAGCAGTAGAATTATGGCTAAGATGGGTTGTATAGTTCAAAAAAATAAGGAAATTTGAAATTTCTATGAGCTTGAAGGTACTTGAGCATTTGGAGTTGGAATTTGTTGAAATAGGGCCTATCTTTCAGCAACTGAAAGTCCATTGTAATTAGCAACGAGGGACAATGAGGTGATATAATCATGTATTGACAACTCAAAATGGGTCCTCTTTTTTTAGGTAATTACCACACAAGTCAAACAGTGGTATGATAGGTGAAGAGGACAAAACAGGTCGTGAATTTTAGCTTATGTGTCCATGAGGGGATTGGTGTGACTCGAGAATTTCAAATCTTGATATTTGGGGGTTTTCGGAGAAGATTTCTTCATTTTAATCATTATAATGTTGTTATGAGGACATGGGATCATAGATTTCTTGGTGAACGGAGATAGTTGGATGTTGTGGGCAGAAGGAAAGCTTTGTGTTGGTCATCAGTTTGAGAAAGCGATGTTTATAAGGTGTAGAAAAAAATAAAATATATATATATATATATATAATATGGAATGGTAACGATCATTTTAAGGAGGTGTATGGGTGGGAGAAACAAGGAGTGATGTGGCATGGCACTTGGCCATGGTAGGATTATATATTATATATAATATATATATATATATATATATATATGGAATGGTAACGATCGTTTTAAGTAGGTGTATGGGTGGGAGAAACAAGGAGTGATGTGGCATGGCATGGAACTTGGCATGATAGGATTAGAGGAGAAGTGAGAAAGGGAGTGAATTTTTCTAGTGGGTTCTGCATTGGCTTGTTGATGTTGATGTTGTTGTCACGTTGGCCCAACGGGTGGCATGACTAGTCCCCACCCTCTAACGAGGTGGGAGGATGTGGTCGAGAATGAGGTTCGACCTCCCCAAAATTGATCCTGACCATTGATCGTCCCCACTTTCCTTTTTTTACTTTGACTCTTCGGGGGTAAGCATTAGATTAATTATCGCTCTCGTTACCTTGCTAGAGTCTAACTAGGAGTGGGCAGCTTTAGAATGGGCAGAGATTCGCTCAATAGTTCTTTTATTTTAACCATTGTATGTGAAATGTGGAGGGAGAGCCCACATTGTCTTATCTTTTTGCTTTTCCAAAGTTTTATGTTGCTCCCTACATTCAAAACAAGTTGTCCTCTAAATCATAAACACTGAAAAGAAAAATGAGGAGGATATGACACCTTGTTAAAAAAAATTCAAGGGGAACAGGTATTTATATCAAGTCAAAGTTAAGGGGAATATTAGATGATAGGTTAATTAATACACAAGCAGTATTTATGTGCGAATTTTTGAAATATTTTCCGGTTTATTTTCCAATCTAATTTCTCTAAAATCAGGTAGGGATTTGTTGAAATCACAAGTTTAATGGGTGAACACTTAACAATCGAAGTGCCTTAGGGGTTTTTGAGGGTGTTGAATCCATATATGCAGTAAAAAAACCAGTCTAAACAACACAAATCAAGATTTGGCGACAAATGTTTTCGCCATATTCTGACCAGAAATCTGTTGGAACCTTCACAAAGTCACACATAAACTACTCCATTAATATAAGTTTGGTTTGATCAATAATGTATAATTAATATAAGCTTGATTCGGTCATTGATTAGTAATTAATATTATGATCTAAGAATTAATATTAGTTAATATGATTTAAGAATTACATGTCCATGGTGTTGGGTAATCCATGGTAAATACACCGATATTTGATGCGATGAAGTCAAAGCTTCACAATAAGACCTCCAACTTACTTAATATAAGAATATGCAATTTGCGTTATTTAAAACTATTTAATATTAGAGACTAAATATTTGATGGTGAATGATGAATCACTCTCTATATACAACATTAAAGCCCAATCTATTTGTTATACATTTTGGAGGTTTTTCCAACATATTTTTTGGTCTAATTTTCCCTGCATTGAGTAACAATTTGTTGGAATCATAAGTTTAAGTTGTAACATTGTATTGAGTGTGTTTGAAGAAAGAAAAGGAGTGATCCCCCAATACTTATAAAAACATGAAATATATATATATGTGTGTGTGTGTGTGTGTGTGTGTGTGTTGGGGTTAGACATAAACATAAAAAAAATTAACAGGGTCCCCATTTTTATTACCCAATATACAAAAAATGGGTTTGTTGTACCAATGAAAACATGACCAATATATGCTACCCTCAACTAGAGAGCATAGTGATATTCGTTTCCCGAGAGTCGGTAATGGTGTCTAAGGTCACAAAAGAAACGTTCCTATTTTAACGAATAAGTTGGAGTGTTAGGTTGTAGGAGGTGAATTAATAGTTTTAAGGTGAAGGTAGTGACCCTTCCTTGGTCTAGTAGAGTTGTATGAATATACATAAGTGTAAAGGGAAATGATTATTTTGGTCACGAAGATGTGAAATAATATGTAGTTGACTTATGCATAATTGGGTTACAACATTCCGAGGAGAGACCAATCATTACAAAAGCAAAGTAGAATATGTCAAAAGTATTGATGCATTAGTAGGTTTGGATGAAATTTTGACCTTGATGAAGGATGGGTTGCAACAACAATAGCCAGATAAATAAATGTTGGAACTAGATTGCAACCACATTAGAAGATAACAATAGACACAGACGTCCAGGAGGTATTATTGGCAAAATTTTTGCAAAGGCACATATTCAAAGAAAGAATTGGATATTGGTAGTTGCATAACAATTATGGCATGGATAGTGTTAAGCACTTGAAGGAATCAATTGCAAATGAATGTATGGGTTTAGATAGTAGACATGGAAGACAACAAGTTCTTGAGAATGTTGTCGGGGATGGAAACAACATTATTTGGGGAGGACGTAAGGCCCTAACCTTGAATGGATTTGAGCACTGCCACCACTTGATCACCTTGGTGGTCATTGACTAACATAAATGGATATAGTGGAAGGTCAACATATAGAAGAGTTAGTTTTTGGAACTCTTGCAAGATTGCAAGGATCACAATGGTGTTGGGTGTTGTTATATTCTCTCCATGACTAGTTGCACATGTGTTCGTTGTGCCAAGCATAGCAAGGGGGTCTGGGCCAATGCCCCAGGAAAACTTTTATGGACCCTATATTAGGTGGCGGACCTACCTATGGTTTTTTTCATGGGTTTTTCACATGGTTTTGGGCATGATGGGTTTTTGCTCATGGTATTTTATAGATCCGATCAAGGTCTAATCTGAGGTTAATGGATTGGGGTTTATGAATGCTTCAAAATGTATATATATGTATTGTAAAATTGAAAGGAACATAATGAAAAATCAATTTGGTAGTCTTGGTTTTGAGATCCAGGGGAAAATATCTATGTATTTGCTTTGTGTTTCTCGCCATTGTATATTTTCTGTTTTTGAGAATTCATTTGTAGGTAATTTCTTTACAGGGTTAAAACCTATAAACGGACATGTTGGGCACATTACATACTTTGGTAGCTTTCATGTTATAGATCTGACCTGAAAATATATGAGAATACAAATATACCCAGAAATAAGAAGATATAAATAGGTAGAAATGTTTCACTTTATTAATCAAAACCCTTAAGGTAGGGAAATACTATAGATTCACTCCTTGAGGAAGGATAACACTCCACAAGCCATATGCCTTTTCATACAATAATCCTTGACATCTCTCAATGGGGAGTCTCTAGCCTCTATATAGGCCTCATACATACAATACCATGGGTCATTACCATGGTTCCCTCAATACCATCTATCTAATACCATGGGCTTATTACATTATTGCTAACTACTTGTGGTCCCTTACATGATACGAGTTAACCACCTTATTTATTACTATGGTATATCCCATTATTACATTATTCCCTTGGGTACCTCCCTTTGTACTCCATATTATCCCCCCTGGGTATATTACATTCCACCCCCCTTAACATGTTTCATCCCCGAAACATGCGAAGAACACAAATAATAAGATATACTCAAAAGAGTAGTCCACTGATACCATGCACATGCATCTAGCCATCCAAGAGAAAGTTGAACTCTTGATCTAGCTAGTGCCTTGCTCGCTTGAGATGGAAGTTAATCCTCATAGCTCTTCTGTGTTGATGTATAGTAGGTGGATCTTCGCCCCTCTCTATATGCCATGTGGGGGTTGTTGTCCTTGTAGCTAATCTGTTGCCATATTGTTGGTTGTTTTCTTGCTGGGTGATGTGGGTGGTGATATGCTGAAGTTTTAACCAACAGTGTATCTTTCTTTAATTTACCACCTAATGGAGCCTGATTGGTATCTAGTACATGTTGTGGTGCCTATTGTTGCTTCTTATCTTCCAATATTACTTCAACCACTGAATCCTCATCTGATGTAACATTTTCTACTTCAACCTCCTTGGACTCTACCTATTCTTCTAGTACCTGGTTTGACGTTTGTGTTTGGTTTTCGACCATTAGTGGCTCATCATATATATGTCAGTCACTAGAACATATGTTGCTTCAACCTCCGTGGACTCTACCTATCTATTGATGGAAATATCATGTAATGTAATTTTCTTCCTTTTATACCAGAACTTCAGGAATTTCTTCTACACACTAATATTGATAGTACCCACCGCTTCCATCCAAAGGTATCCCAAAACAACATCCACATTAGCCATATCTGAAGCATAAAAATTTAGAATGCAATACATACTTTTCCATAGAAATCTTCAAATCTTTATAAACTTGCACCTCCTCATTATTAACCTGCGTGTGCTCCCTTTGTTTTGTTGGGACTTGCAATTTTTTTGCCAAATTGACATTTATAAGATTCTGCTTGCAACTAGGATTTACAGACACAATGATCTTCTCCTTCTGAAGCAATCCATGAACCTGCAATAAGGAGATACCATTAGGAAATAACCCCACATGTTTCTCATTATCTTGATTTTTGGCATGAGACCATCTGTCTAAAAGTAATTTTTCAAATTCTTCATCTGAAATGTTGTACAACTTCTTTTTGTTAAGTAATTCCCACCATGTGGCCGCCTCATCTTTAAATTGGTCCACTACCCAAAATTTCCAATTTTTTCCCCGTACTGACTTTTGATTTTTTATAGATTCTTCAATAGTAGGACCATTATCTTTTCCTGTAAACCATAGAATCGCCATGAAGAGGGTTGTGAAAACAAACCACTTACTTGGCAAAAATTTGAAATGGCCACAATTCCGTCAATATTTCTCAGAATCCCTATTAGGACCTATTTTTAGAAATGGAACAACCATTCTACATCTTCCCATGTAGTAGAAATCTCGATCTAGGCACTAGAATTTTAGATTTGTGCTGCAACTGTCCCGCCGTCACAAAAAATACCTGAAAAAAGTGCTGATTTTAAATCAGCGATATCTCCCTCATCCGGACTCCGATTCGACTGATTTTTTTTTTGAACTTGGGTATTTTTTCACAAAAAATATTGATCTGAAATTAGATTCTACATATTTTGCACCAAAATGTAGAAATCTTCTCCGCAAACTCGCCGCCCCGAAAAATGTTTGCAACCCAACTATTTTTTTTTTCAAATTGGGTATTTTTTTCACCAAAAACCCAGATTTACAATTAGATTCTACAAATTTTGCACAAGAACATACAGATCTGATCCGCAAACTCACCACCCCAAAAAAATGTCTGCAACTCAACAGATTTTTTAATCAACAATACTCCCTTATTCAGACTTCGATTCAGTTGATTTTTTTTTTCAAATTGGGTATTTTTCCACCAAAAACTCAGATCTACAATTAGATTCTATAGATTTTGCACCAAAACATATAGGTCTGATCTGCAAACTTGCCGCCCCAAAAAATTCCTGCAAAAAGAAAAAAATATTCTCCACTTTGCCCAAGAAAGTGCTTTGATACCACTTGTTATAGATCTAACCTGAAAATATATGAGAATACAAATAGACCCAGAAATAATAAGATAGAAATAGGTAGAAATGCTTCACTTTATTAATCAAAACCCTTAAGGTAGGGCAACACCATACATTCACTCCTTAAGGAAGGAGAACACTCCACAAGCCATACGCCTTTTCATACAATAATCCTTGACATCTCTCAATGGGGAGTCTCTAACCTCTATATAGGCCTCATACATACAATAATATGGGTCATTACCATGGTTCCCTCAATACCATCTATCTAATACCATGGGCTTATTACATTATTGCTAACTACTTGTGGTCCCTTACATGATACAGGTTAACCACCTTATTTATTACTATCGCCTATTCCATTATTACATTATTCCCTTGGGTACCTCCCTTTGTACCCCATATTATCCCCCCTAGGTATACTACATTTCACTAGTTGGACACACCAAGAGAATCTTGGAAGGCAACTTGGCAAGGAAAGACAAAGACGATTATTGCAAACAATCTCATCTGTAGAAGTGTAATAATCATGATGAACGTTATTGGAATTAAAATCTTAGCCAACTTGAGTGCTTTGAATACAAGTGGTACCAAGGAGTTGTGTGGTCCACATTTTTAGGGTTATGTTTGATGATAGAGGTGCCTTCTGACACAAGCATCCATGAAGTGTAGTCATGGGACTCATTCAATGTGTGCACATCCACTAGGGACACTTGGAGACACCTTAGGTGTAGTTGGATATACTTGGGTGCAATTGTCAAAAATTGAATTAACCTTGGACAAATTTAAGCACAAAGGCAAGCACATTGCTAGGTGCATTGGTTGAATGAAGATGTTCGGTCAGAAAGTCACCAAAGTAAGAAATTATTGATGATAATTATATCCACCTTAGAGTGAAGGGGCTTGCAAGTGCAAGGCAAGTTTCATATAAAAGGAGATGCCTCAAAAGTGCTACGACAAGAAGTGATTGGTTATTTGCAAGGAATGTAAAGGAGTTATGCAATTGCGCTAAGTTCATGGGCATAGCAAACAAAGAAGCTATGCATGCTCCACATCATAGTACAATACATTTGCATTAGTTGAATGAGAAGAAGGAGAAGATATGACTTGCAAGAGTTAGGCATGCAGTTATTACATCATATTTACTATCATTTTTGTAACCATTATATATATATATATATATATATATAATATAAAGAGAGAGAGAGAGAGAGAGAGAGAGAGAGAGAGAGAGGAGTTATGCAATTGCACTAAGTTCATGGGTATAGCAAACAAAGAAGCTATAAATTCTCCCCAACATAGTACAATATATTTGCACTAGTTGAATGAGAAGGAGAAGATATGACTTTGCGAAGAGTTAGGCATGCCAGTTACTACATCTAATTTACTATCATTTTCGCATATATATATATATAATATAATATAATATATATATATATATATATTATATATATATATATATAAACAATGGTTACAAAAGTGACAACAAATTTAATGGGATATGAAAATAGAAGAAAAAATAACCAGGACTAAGATGAAACAAATAGTTTGATATTAGTCGTATTTATTGGTTAACTCTTATTGGGTAAACTTCTAAGAGGTTCTTTTTTCTATGAATTACATTAATTCTAGGAAATAATGACAATTAGTAATTCTTACCATTAAAATCCCCATGTATGCATTTTACTCTTACTTATATTTGTTTAGTTGTTGGGAGGCTTATAGGTAATTTAATTTAAAAAAATTATTCATTTATCCAATAGTAATAATTGTCATTCTTTAAACCCTTATGTAAACAAACTAGGGTCATGGCTCTCAATCTTTATATTGAACCACCATATTTCTTAGGCAAATAAACAATGTTTTGGACACCATGGAATTTACTTAAATTCACTGCATAATTTTTTTTGGCTTACTAGAGAGCCAAGATTTAAATATCTAACACTTCAACATTTTTTCTTTAGTTATGATGACTAATAGACATATCACATCATGTATGGAACCCCTTTATGAAAAACAAAAAGAAAATAAGTAGTTCTAACATAAACTTTTAGTTTAATCTTTAAGTGCTTGGGAATGACAAGCCACCAACATGAATAGGTTTTGAACTTCAAAATTATAGAACATCAAGGATATTTTTGCTGTTTTAGAAAGTGATATTCATCGATGAACATTTTTGACAAATTTTAATGTAATAAGTCCACACACTAAATCTTATTAAATGTAGGGACATATTGCATGAGTTTAACATTTCAAAGGGGAATTTGACAAATAAGAATAATAATTGTAAGCAAGTGCACATGTTATAATGAAATTTTTAAATAAAGGTTAAAAAGGGCACATCTAAAACAATATAAAAAATATGTATTAACACCACTTAAAGAATTAAATCCAAATATGAAGCTAAGTGAGGGTCAAGTTTAGAATGGTTAGGCATTGAAAAAAAAAAGAGTCAATTTCATGGTGAAAAACATGTAGAATTGCACATTGACTCATCTCCATCATTCATGGAAACTATACCATATGAATTTACCATTGATGGACTATAAGAGAGTAGTCTTTCACTTTTACCAAATGCTCTCAAATGCTCTATCTTAAGCCATAAATCTATTTTCTTTTGTGGAGGAAACTGGAAAATGAATTCTTAACAAGACAAAAGTAATTTTAAGTTTTACATTAGAACAAAAAGATGATTTCAAGTTAAATTGTATATATAGGAAACCTAATACATCTCAATATTAAAGCAAGTGTTATTTCATTAGTGATGTCCACACTTGTAAGTCCTGCATAATTGATTAAGGTTATTTACACGTTATTATATCTTTTCTTGATATAACCAACATGTAACTAAATAGTGGTTCACATTAATTAATTCAAGATGTTCTTCCTTGTTTTATGCTAACTAAATACACTAAATTTCCTATATTACATTGAAACATGCGCCCGAATTCATCTCTATATGAAGACTATTGAAGAATGTAACTAGATTCGGTCTTCATAATTGTATTTGAGTCATAATGAAATGTATTTATCAACATAAAGAAAAATAATGTATTATTATTATTATTATCATGACTTATTAAAGCATGGATTTTCTTGGTTCGTAATGTTTTATGTCAAAGTTCCCATTGAGGACTTCTAGGATTTATATTGAGTCATTAGAGTCATTTTCCATTTTATGAGACCCTTCTTAGGCTTTTGAATCATGTAAAAAGAATTAGTATTGAGTCAAATAAGTCATTTGTCACCTCCACACCAAGTCGGCCCTCACATGTTCAAGTCTACCTACATGAAGGTAATTTGAACTCTAGAAGAGGCTATATATACAGTTCAGTTCGATTCATTTGGAGCACTCACTCACAAGTTCAATATACAAGCAGAAGAAGTTGCAGTGTATGAAATTGCAGAAGGAGAAGCAATATCAAAGTTTTGGGTAATCTCTCTCTCTCTCTCTCTCTCTCTCTCTCTCTCACGTGTGAATTTACTGGGCTACTATTGGAAGATCGAAAATTTTTCTACTAGGTCGAATTTGTTGTTGCATCAAGGTCGAAGTTGTTTCTAGGTCAAAATTATTGTTGCATCAAGGTTGAAGTTGTTACTAGTACTAGATCGAATTTTCTGTTGCTACTAGATCAAAGTGTTGCTTCTACTACTGACGTTGTTCTAGGTCAAAGATATTGTTGGAAGGTTATCATCCATAGAAGAAGGGAAGGGTTGACTTCATGATTGGAACAAGTCTATGTCTAGATTAAAAGAGTCCTGGATTATCTCATGAAACTATTGAAGGAAGAGTTGACTAGTTTTTCCCCTAGAGAGGGGCCTTGCCCTGGCTGTCCACCTATATTTGGTGTCCTTGATCTTTGTGTTATGATTTTGGTAATTGCTTTATGAACTAAATTAAAAGAATACCACAATTAATTATAAACATAAGAAAATATTTATGCCTTTTTAATTTTCCAACAGGGTATCAAAGCTAAGGTGAAGAAGAAAGAAAAAGGAAACTTGAAGATCTATTGAAAGGAGGATAAGGAATCTAAAGAAGTTGAATTAGGGTCATCAAAAGGGATTATATAAGGAAAGAAACTTTCAATCTTCAAGAACCTTGTCTAACTCAATAAAGGGAGAAAATAAATTAGAAGGAGCATCCAATTACAGGGCAAGGAAGAAGAGGATAGATTTCACCCTCGAAAAGAATAAATTCTTGAATATAGTCAAAGGAAAGGTGAAGAACCCTACAAAGGAATCAAGTGATGCATAAAAATCTAAGTTTAGAGAGATAGATATATTTTCTATGAGCTTAATGTATAAAGGATAATATTATCCCATACATTTCCAACATAGACTTTGCTCAAGGGATATATGAAGCCTTATCCAAATTTTAACCATCAAGAATCTTGGTCAAGTTGCAAGTCTTAAGAATGATCTAAGGACCATGAAGATGACAAAGGATGACATTGTGGATTCCTTCTTTGTAAGGATAACTAGAATTAGAGATGATCTCCAAGTTATAGATGAGATAGTACTTGAAAAGGAGCTCGTGATTATTACATTATTTGGATTTCCACCCTCTTGGAGTGCCTTTACTTCAAGGATCAATAATTGGAGGGAAACTCCTACATTCGAGCAATTATGGAATGCATTTATTCAAGAAGAAGTGATAATCTCATTAGTAACTGAAAAAGAGAACGAAGAAGATAAATTTCAAATGCCTAATCCGCTCATCACAAGAACAAAGGATCTTTCAAGAAGTCTAAAGGGCCAAGAAGTAAGGTAGACCTATCCAAGATAGAATGCTACAATTGTCACAAGATGGGTCACTATAGAAATAATCCTAAAAATAAGAGAAACAGGGATCAAGTAAACTTTGCCGAAGAAGGTTCATCAAAAAGGAACAAGATTGAAGGATCTGAAGTCAAAGACCTATTTTCTAGGGACTCTTAGGAACTCTATATCCTCTACTCTAAGTTTTCATTGTTTTCATTTATGCTTTTATTTCTAGTATTTATAGGTTTAACATGCTTTGGAAAAAGAAATGATTTTTTTTTATAAAATTTATAGGTATCCCTCGAGATTGGACTAAGAGGGAGCCATCGCCATTTTCCGAAGATAAGTATCTTATTCCTTGTATTATATTTTTTATATTTTATTTCCCTTTCTTATCTAGATGTGTTTGTATTAGATACTAATAACATTTCTTTTCATACTTTTCTTGTTTAGGAAAAGGCTTGATACTCAAGGGTTATGGAGAAGACCTCACAAGGCAAAGCATGAAAGAAGTTCTATTGATGTCCTATAAGGTTTGTTAAGAAAACAACTCAAATGTATGTTTTGGATCCTACGTTTTTGATGAAGGTATTCATTCCTTTTAATAATTTGTTCTACATTACTAACATTGTTATGTGTAGGACCTCTTAATCATAAACATTCTTGTTAGGGTGATTAAAAATCTGATTAAATCTACCCACATTAAATCATCTTTGTGGAACCCTAAAAAGGTTCTTCATAAACCCTAATCCAAGGGTATGTCAATGCTTATGTGAAAACCCTAATCTACTTAGGGTTATTTATAAAATCTAGAAAATATTGTTTTTTTATGTTTGGGGTTTTGGTACTATAGCCCTTTAGGGTTTGTAGTACATTGAAAT
This sequence comes from Pinus taeda, assembly GCA_000404065.3. NCBI lineage: Eukaryota > Viridiplantae > Streptophyta > Pinopsida > Pinales > Pinaceae > Pinus > Pinus taeda. The sequence goes on from APFE030831704.1 coordinate 15,715, forward strand.
CCTAGACCTTTAAGGTTTTTGTAAATTAAGGTTTATGAGAAAAACCTTTATATATCTAGAGTAAGCTCCTAGGAATCAAACCCTAGGTGTATGTTTCTCTGTCTGATCAAAACACTAGCTTGATCAAGTTTTGTTATATGTCTAATTTTTGTTTTGGATATATGTTGTTGTGATATGCTTGTGCATATTTATGAGATCCTAGATATGTATGTGTGCTAACTATTTGTTGATGCTCATTGTTCTAGGGTTTGTTACTAAACCTTAATAGAAGTCTGATACTCTAGGATATGATGATATTGTTTCAAATGTGATGATGTGAATCTATGGGGTTTACAAAAGGTTGGTCATATTGTTAAAACCTTAGATTGTGTTGTGATTGATTTTGATTGTTGATATCTAAGGCTAAGTGTCTCAAAGATGAAATCTAGGGTTTGGATTAAATCCTAGTAGAAGTCTAACATATGAATTCTGAAGTTGTTAGATGCATTATAGAGCGACACTTGTTTTTCTTATAGGGTTTGCAATATGTCGTAAAAAAGTCTGAAAGAAATATTGAGACCCAAGATATAATAAGATTGATATTTTGATTTGTTGAAGAATAGAAGTATGTGTCTCTTTCTGATTGTAAACCTAAATAAAGTTAGATATTTTATATGTAAAGTATAAAGTATGATTATGACATAGTTAACTTTATATATATATATATATCTGTATGTATGTATGTATGTATGTATGTATGTATTTGGTTGTACTTATTGTTTAAGTTATGAATTTACATAATCATCAAGATGTTGCAGATATTCATAAGTAAAGTTGATTTGATTGATAGGCATGATAAATGAAGTTATATGAATGATGATGATCAATATGATTCTGATCAAGCCATGAAAGATTCTTCGATGTTATGGAAAATATGTTGATTTCCCTAAGTTAAGGAGCCTGGATAGAAGAGATATCCCCATGTTGAGAGGAAGGGCATATTATAGTCATTATGTATACATTGAAGACAAAATTGGAGACTGCATTTTGAGGTGTTGCTGAAATAATGAAAGCATGATCCATTTGTAGAATATGTTGTTGCATGTGAAGTATGAAAGGAAGTTGTATGGTTGAGGAATATTCTATCAAGATTCATTTGGGAAGTCTCTAAGTCACATTGTGATAAATTGTAAAGCACAATTAAGATGTTTGAAGACCCCAAAGGTTTGTGTCTATGTGTATTGGAAAGTTTGTTACTGATTAAGGTTGTGTTTGTACATGTAAATATCTCAGAGTTTTGGAAGCATTTTTTGCATGCTTGATGTTACTGATTTGTTTGATTGAGAGAGATTTTGTTATTACCAATCTGTTTGATCAGGTGATTTTTGTTGCTACTGATTTGTATAATTTAGAGTGTTGGGGTTTTGCATAAACATTGTCTGGGAGGAAACCTGGCTGGAACTGTGCATTGATGTCCATTTCCCAAAGTAGGGAGGGTTGCATCAATAATATAGCTCTAACCTTGCATTACGCACCTAGATCCTGTTAGAACTCCATGATTTCCTTTTAAGCTGAAGGAAAAGGATCACAGAGGTAACCACAATCCTCTTTTGGTTGAAAGAATAGTCTTCTTCAACCTGCGGGGGCTCCCTCACTAATGAAACTCAAAGATAAAAACATTGAAACACAATATTTAGCAGAGACCAGATCTGAAAAGTGTTTAATTTTTTAATTTGGGGGTCGTAGAGGATTCTAGGAAAACTAATGCATGTGATCATGGCCTCCCTGGTCCATCATGCCTATACATTTCCCATCCAGTTTCATATACAGAGGCTTGACTAGTACAACTTCGAAATGAGAAAAAAATTTGTAGTATAGCGGAATAGGAACATCAAGACACTCATTGACAATGGCAGAACAAATGATATTTCATTACTGCAACTTGGATAAATGAATATCAAGAGGAAAAAGACAGAGCATTCAATGGTATAAACATTCCATTTGCAACTGAAATATTTCGGTGCAGCTAGACAAGAGCATGTGAAATGAATTCAAGCATATTTTTTCCATGTTCCTTTAAAGTAGATTAAGAGGATAACATAAAGAAGATTACACATAAACTAAAGAACAATAATTTTGAAGCATTCATACCACAAATATATCTGCAATATAACTGGAATCTCTTTAGCATCAAATCATACTCATTAATACAGATCACAATATATGACTACAATAACTTAGAAGCAACCTTGAAACCAATAACAACATGTTTCATATGTATTAACCAACTTAAATAGACCATAAAATAGTAAAAGCAGGGACAACTGGCCGCTAGCTGAATAATGACTATGTAGCAACTGGGCAATGACTGTGTGGGTGCTTTTTCCTTTCAACATTGACATGTGTCTAGCTTCTAAAGATCTGAGTTGGTTGCCATATCTACTCCACATTCATAGCTTCAAACCCTGATAAGTGGCTTCCTCCCAATATGCGTGCAAGTGTATAATAAGGGCCTACACAGTGACTGTGTAGCGCATTTTTCAATTTTATCTCTTAAATACCTTCCAGTCTTAAAAAAACACAATCATGCTAGTATATGTTGCTCCAAACATCATAATCATATCATTATACCGACCAAACAACATCTGCAACTTGAATTTTGAAATAAATAAATAAAAGAGAATTAGACTTCAGTCAAGGACCCTTTACCTCATCTTCCTTTTGCTAAAGGTCTTTCTGGTGGAATCTTTTGTCTTTGAAGCTTGAGATGTGAGGTAATTTTTCTCAGTTGGTACTGGTGGAGTAGGCTTTGTTTCATATTGAACCCTCATTTCCATTCCTTCCAAAAATTGCTTAATTCAGTCAGCGAAAATTGTGAAAATAGGCCACAAATTAATGCATGTAACTCCTAAAATATAGCACCCATGTAAAATAAGAGATAATTTGTTGTATATGAGCTTGGTTTGAAGAAAAACCTCTCTTGATTTCTTCAAATTCTTCCCCAGAGCCTCAGAAACTACTCTGCAAAACCATGACTAAAACATAGTATTTGTGCAGTTCGAAAAATAGGCTTTGAAGATGCAATAAAATATCTCAATCCGTGACACCTATGCAAAATATGGAAGAGTTTATTGTGATTTTTTCTATGCTTGAGAAAAGCCTCTTTCCGTTTTCCAAAATCTTCCTCCATGTGGTCAAAAACCGTTATGAAAAATGGTGACTAAAATAGTCAATTTCAGAGGAAATTGCATTGCAGAGTGTAGAATACTTCCATGCTTGGCATGAATGTAGGGATTATGGGAAATTATTAAGGTTTAGGGGTATGATGTGAGCCATTAGGCATGAGGGTGTACCATAGTGGTGAATGTAGGAAAGTGGTAGTAGTATTATGAGAACATATTTAAAATGATGCATGTAAATGATATATGAAGGGGTATGTATAAAGGGAAATGGGGAAATAGGGTATGAAATAAGGAAGCATGGGGTATATAGAAATAGGGAATAAAAGTATAGATTATAGGCAGTGGAAAATTTAAGGACTGGACCTCATGACCAACAAAACCTTGATTGAAACAAACTCATTTTGGACAATTCTGATCAATGAAGACTGACACAAAACCCCTTTCAACTTTGACTGGCTGTATAAACATTTGTGACCTCATGAATCCCACTGAATGAGACCCTTCACAAGTCCAATGATGTTGGACAATAACTTTGAGGCTATGATAATAACAATAGTCATATGCTAAATTGTTGCTCAAAAACTAAAAATGAATGATTAAGGAAAATACATTTGACGTAAAAAATCATAAGACCCTAACAAATCCTTGGATTAATGGTTATAAGTAGGCTTGATGGTACTATTATAGCAGCTACAACCACCTTCCAAAATTTTTCCTATGCTTCGTGTTAATTTTAGGTATGTTCTATGCTTAGAGAAATTTATTTCAATTTTCACAGTTAGCTCAATATCTTTTCCAGATTAGCAATCACATCAGCATTAAAGTAAACTGCAAATAGAAAATAAACATAAATCATAGAAAACAAGCCAAGAAAAGAGGACACAAGATGTGGTGCTTGCCAAGGACAAACCCCAATGTGGGGAAACCCTTGATCAATTCTTCTTATATGTTCTTCAATAGTTCAGCAAAGAGAGAGAAAGAGATAGTACGTTTACAACAAAAGTCAACACTTTGACTTATCTAGATAAGAGCACAGATAATCTCTAAGAAGATGATACATGAGATCAGTTGAAGACATGCTGCTTCAAATAATTCTCCAAGGTGACTCCTTCACCTATCATTGTGTTGCATTTCGTCATCATGCTACACCTCATCGTGTTGCACCATGTTGCACACATCATCACTATGTTGCATCTCATCATGCTTCATTAATCATGACTCTACTCGTCACTATACTGCATTATGTGCCATTGTTGCACCATGTCGTCACACTGACCTATGTGCTAGCTGCATCTTGCTTGCTTGTTGTCCCTAGCTTGCTTGTTGTCCCTAGCATGTTTGTTGTATTTTGCATGCTTGCTGTTACATGCTAACTGTCCCTTGCATGTTAGCTGTAACATTGCATGTTTGGTGTATTTGCTGCTAAGTACCATACAACTATCCCAATGTTAGTTAGTTGTCCCTTGCATGTTGCTCTCCTTTGGAGACAGATGCTTTGGATATTCCGGCAGTTTCCTGTAGTTCCAACTATTTCCGGAAATTCCGGCAATTTTGACTGTTCCAGGTAGTTCTAGCAATTCTGGCAATTTCGGTTCTTTCCGACAGTTCCGGCTTCTACCCTCTATGTCAGCTTCATCGCCTATTCGGATAGTTCTTGACAATTCCGACAATTCTAGAAATTCCGGCTACTCCCGGCAGTTCCAACAGTTCTGATAGTTCCAGCAGTTTTGGCTATTCCCGACAGTTCCGGTAGTTCTGGCAATTGCGGCTATTCCCAGTAGTTCCAACAGTTCCCAACAGTTCTAACAATTCCAACAATTCCAGCTATTCCCGGCAATTCCGGCTTTTCCTGACAATTTTGGCTATTCCCGGCAGTTCCAACAATTTTGGATATTCCAGGCAGTTTTGGTAGTTCCGATAATTCCAGCTATTCCCGACAGTTCCGGCAGTTTCTGGAAATTCTGGCTATTACCGATAGTTCCAACAATTCTGGTTGTTCCGGCTTTTCCCTACAGTTCCGGCTATTCCCGGCAGTTCCGGCAATTTCGGATATTCCTAGCAGTTCCAACGATTCCGACTTTTTCCCTCTAGATTAGGGTAGCGTTATCCCTTAGGATCTCTCCTCCTGCTAAAACCCAAAGACAAGTAGAGAGGAAGAGATCCCAAGTGTGTTGAAATTACTTAAAAGCCACCTCTATTCATACTAAAACGTTGCGCACAAGTGGGGTTTATTTGGTTGTTGGCCGACCTTGACGAATTGTCCCATAACATAAATAAATTCACATCTCCATGAATACTTATCAGAATTGGATGATATTTTGATAAATCCTACACCTCTCGATGAGAGGGATCCAAGAAAAATATCAACTTCCATGAATAAGATGACCCACATGGATTTTGGCCCTAGTTGCCAATTTTAACACTTCAATTTGGAGCCTCCATTCTAAACCACAACAGCTTATCTTGCACTGATCCAGGTACTTGTTCTTTGATTGAGCCTCATCCTTTACATCTTGGCTTGTGTTTTCTTACTTGGTTTATTTTGTAGCACACAAGTTGATCTCTTGACTTGGTATTTTCACACTTCCGAGCTTGCCTTAAAGAACTGTGCAATTCTTGAGGGTAATTGGCCTTGCTCTCAGGAATTGTGCAGTCCTGATTTCCAATGAGCCTTGAGCTCAGGAATTATGCAACACTAGATGGACACCAACCTTGAGTTGGGAAATTGCGCAGACATAAGAAGAAGCCCGGAGCCACTCAACCTAGAAATTGCATAAAACCCACTATGCTCAGAAACTGCTCAGTCATGAACAAGATGTTTGCCAAGTCCTTCCTAGAACTACACAATATTTCTAGGAAATTCGTGGCTGTTTTTCCCGAAAAAAAAAAATAAAAAAATAAAAAAGCATCTCTAAAATAAGAATCTATTTTTAGCTACCCGAAGGAGGCATTCTAATTATTTTGGAAATTGTCACCAAGTGTCGCCTTTTCCATGATTTTTTGGCATTCACGTCATAAACTTTAACTTGACCAAATCAATTTAATCGATGTTGCTAGAGCTCATTTGCACATGCAATCTTAGAGCTCTAGAATTCCCGAGGATATCAAGGAACCTTCGGTGCAATTGTCATCACTTTTCTGAGTTCTAGTCTTTTACTATTATTTTGTCATTTTTTGTTGTTTAGCTTGAGAGAGTGTTGTTTCACTTGTTTCTTTGAACAAATGCTGGTGTTTTAACTTTTTTTTAGCTTGTAGAAGTGTTGTTTTAAGTTTTAGATTGTCTTTCCTAAGTGTCGCATGTATTTTCTCATTTTTGCACCAAGGGTCATCGTTGCGGTGACTCTCTTCATATGCTTTGTTTTCTTTCAGTTTGATTGATTCTTGCACTTGTTTCACATGCATGCATCAACACTTAGTTATATATGCATTCAACATCACACCATCTTTCAGATTTACTTGTTTGCAAACTCCCCATAGGTAGATTTGGGCTCCCCTTGCCCGCATCTCACACTTCATTGCATGCATTATGCAATTTGGGAGCTCAATGCCTCTGCCTTGGCTTCTCAAATTGCAAAGATCTTGTCCAAGCCTGGCTCCAACTGCACACTCCACATTTCCATGAGTCAGCTTCCCAACTTGGCCACTAAGACTGTGGAATGTGTAGTATCTCCCAACCTTTCCCCAAAATAAACTATGCATTACGTAATTCCAATCATCAAGCTTCCCGACTGATTGCTAATACTGCACAATGTGTAGTTCCCACAGTTAGTCAATGACTTCTGCCAACCAAAATTGTGCAGTCCTTCCCATCATGAGTCTGGTTTGCTATTTGATCTTGTCTTGAAGTTTCTTTGGCTTTTAAGCTACCATGAGTGTCCTCTTTATCCCACAATTATAACAATTGTTTAGCATCTCTCAAGAAAATATAGTTAACATGGCATCCAAGAGAGATGCATCAAAGAAAATCGTCGAGAGCAGTGCTGGGGAAGTAGTTGAGTAGATATCAGTTGATCCCAGTTTATGAAAATACTCAGTTATTCATTGAGAAGGGTACAAGGTTAACATGGCAACAACTTTTGTAGAAGACTTCAAGGAAGACTTAGAGGATCAACATGTTTATATCAATATCCAACAGTCAAGATTGTACAAGGTTGCATGAAGGTACCCCGCCTTCCCATGTGCAGACATTATCAGCTAGATTGTCTCACACACAGATGAATAGGCCATGACATTGAACACTGCCAATGGGATAGAACTTGCCACCTTCAGGGCGAAGAACTTTCAACAAATGTATCATTTACCCTAGTTGGTGAAGCACGGTGACTCATTTTTCTATGCCACCCATAGCTTTGTGAACACTAGAGATATAGTCAAGCACTAGGTGAAAGAGCCATCAAAGTTTAAACATACACCCAATCATATTTACAAGAGAAATTCTCTTAGGAAGGTGTTGGCTAGTTGAATTGTTTATGAATTAAACATTCAAGTACCACATTAATTGTCGACCAGGGAAAGTCTTTTTATTTCAAAGGCATTGCGTACTGTATGTACTTAAAGTCTAAAAGCATCGAAAGCTGTAGTATACGTAATTCTTACGCTATGTCATTACAGTACTTGTTAAAATGAAAACAATTAATTAAAACTACAAATTTGAAAAGCAAAATAATGGATGCTCTGCTGGCAGAGGATCAGGACCCTATCCTCCAGATGGGGACGTTCAGCACCTGCCCCTGTAATCAGAATTACTTATGCACACTGCACTCTCATTCACCGGTGAGAAACAAAACTCAAAGAGCAATGAAACATAGTACTAGTAAAACAAAGAATACCAGAGGTAATGCTATCAAATCCACACAGAGTACCGAAAAGAAATTACTGCACACTTACACACTTGACAGGAAAGTAAATGGGTGAATCTTGTGAAGAAAGTGGGCCCAGTCCCTCTCACAAGATTCCCCAGGAAAATGAAGACGGGATTAAGTGCTCAAAACAGTTTTATATTCATCTGCCAAAAAGATCAAATACAATAGAGTTCAGACTTGCTGATGTTCTCAGAATCTCAGTTACAGACTGACCATAGACACCGACCTCCTCGTTTCATGTAGATGTCTCCGCTTTATAGCGGAGACATCTATTACAATAGAATATTACAGCCTATTCAATTAACCCATTTTGTCAAAAATAAGCAATTCAGAGTGCTGTTACAACAGTATGATAATACATCCTTTTCTTGAGCTTTAGCTGTTACACGACGGGTAACTGATTTTGACTGTCTTCTCGGGATCTTCATATTCCTTCGCCATTTCCCCATGCTGTTCATGCTGACTGTGTTCTTCTTTCTTTAGACTTCCGCTTGATTATGCCACGTCACAATTCTCTAGATAGCTGCCCTCTGTTGTCCATGGCTGTTACAAAATAGCTTGCTTTAGGTAATTGTTGTTGCTGGTGTTGCAGCAACTGCGTAGTTGTTGTTTCTGGTGTTGCAGCAACTGCGTAGTTGTTGTTTCTGGTGTTGCAGCAACTGCGTAGTTTCTGTTTCTGGTGTTGCAGCAACTGCGTAGTTGCTGTTTTTAGTGTTACAGCAACTATTCATTATAACTCCTGCAAGCTTAAGACAATTATTTGACAATTTAGTCAGTGTTTCCAAGGATAAGTATAAAGATATTCACGAATATGAAATAAACAATTAAACATAGACGTGCGGAAGGTTAATTCATACCTTGGGGTTAATATGTCATTATAAAATAAAATCTTTCACTTATGACTGCAAAAAGGGTAATTATACGGCAAAAGATAAGTCCAAAAATAGGTCAATTGTGAGTCCCAACATCCCCCCCAACTGAAGATATTGCATGTCCCCATGCAATGTCTAATCTGAGTCTGAGTCGGAAAACTGGGACGAACAATGAAGATTACTAAGACAATAGCTATAGGGAGTATCATCGAACTTGTCTCTGAAACCACAAACAGTTCGCATTTGTTTCCATACTGCTGCCTCTTCTCTGTTAGAAAGTCCAAACTGACCCTTATACTGATCACCCGGAAACCATAAAAGTGGGAACTTGAATTTGTAGCCTATCCAGTTCTCTGCACAAATTTTCACGCTTTCAACATACCGAGGTACCCTTGATAATGCTACTTGCAGATTTGATGGGTTATACGGGTGATATTCTTTCCTTTCTGCGGGGCAGTTATCCCAAAATAGTTTATTTTCTTTCACAGCCAATGATGCTTTGGTTTTTATATACTGCTGACAGTCTGTTAGGACCTCTGTTCGCAGTTTCATAACATGATCCTTCATCTTATCATTGTCTATCATTTTTAAATTCTGCAAAATGAAAGTGGCAGCGTTCTGTGGTTCAGCCCGAATCCACAAAAGGCAATTTTGTTTGTTCTGGAGGCCTGAGACATAGGCATTTTTCTAGGTGAGCTGGTTTGCCAGAAAGGAAATGAAAGCTCTCAATTGTATGTCACCTACTACAGGTGTCATATTAATGTTTCTTTCTTCAGACACAACCTCATTGTGGAGGTATAATTCACATAGCAGGTTTTGGTCACTTTTGGGTGCTTCTGCAAAAGTTTTCATAAACTGATCTGCTATGACCACTTGATAAGGCCTCCCCTCCTTGATGGCCTTCAACTGAATAAATGCAAGCCTTTCCCTTAAGAATGTGGCATAGTTGAAGGAGGGTTTCCTTGCGGCGAGCATCCTTTGGCACAGCTCAAACATCAGGGACATCCTGTGTTTTAGTTCCTTAATTTCTTTATACTGGGCCCTGCACTGTTCCAGTGCTTCCCAGTTCCTATAGGCATGATCAAACCAGGTCCCTTTCTGTTGTTCAAGTGATTTCCCTTGAGATTGATGATATTCTCTCCACCATATGCGTTTCAGTTCCATAAAAATTTCTGTTTCTACACATGCATCTTTAACAGTGGGAGGCTCTGTTTGCATACAGGCATCAACCGAAATTGTCTGTTTTGTTGAAGTGGGCTGGGATAATCCAGCATCTTTTTCTTCATCTTCCACCAAAACTTCTTCCTCTTGCTGGCCTAATTCATTGTTCTCCAGATTGATTTTGGTGGTCCGGGGTGAATCTGTCTCTTTTTCTTCTTCTGCTCCTTGCTTCAATTCTTCCTTGTTTTCTTCTGAGACTGTTTACTCTTTTTTCATAGTTGTCTGGGTAGGCCGGGGTGAATCTGTATCTTTTTCCATAATAATCTGGGTGGGCCAGGGTGAATCTGTATCTTCTTCCTTTTTCTCCTGCATAGCATCGGGAAGCTCCTTTGTTTGTTCTTGTGCAGCCTCTGAGGAACTTATTGGTTCTTGTGTATCAGTAAGTTCTTGATCTTGTACAGCTTCAGGTGGACTTACTGGTTCTTGTGTATCAGTAAGTTCCTGTTCTTGGTCTTACATGTTTTCTAGATGACCTGTTGGTTCTTGTGTATCAACGGATCTCACCGACTGCATTTCTTCTGAAACTGGTTCTTCTTTCTGCACTTCCTGTGAAACTCCTGTTGGTTCTTGGGTAACAACAGGGTTCTCTTTCTGCACTTCCTCAGGGCTTTCTGACTGTACTTTTTCTGAAGCTCCTGTTGGTTCTTGTGTGTCAACAGGGCTTGCTGACTGCGCTTTTTCTACAGATCCTGTTGGTTCTTGTGTAGCAACAGGGCTTTCTGTTTCAGCAGAAAATTGTGAAATTTTTACTTCAGCATCATCAAATTCCTTTGTTTCATTTTCAGCCTCGGGGGCTTCCTCTATTTGTTCCTGCACTAACCTATACCCTGCCTGAGCATATATCTCGCCACAACTTGTACACAGATATTCGATATCTTTGCTTTTCTCTGCTGCCGAGGCTGCTCTTGCTAAAACCTGCAGACTGAATTTTGCTTTATAAGCTTCCTTAATTCTTATTATCTCTTCCTGGTAATCCTGAATCTGAGCTTTCAGAAACTCAATTTATTCTTGCAGGGCGGGTATAGTAGGCTGATCCTGTGAGACAATAGATTCAAGTGGAGGCAGAGGTTCTGCTACGTCAATTTGGTCAATATTTCCCACAGGTGGTTCTTGTGTGTCACCTGGGGTAGTGGTTGGTTCTTGTGTTGCAGCCACTTGCTCACTATCATTGTGGGTGTCGGCAGCTGGTTCTTGTGTTACAGCTGTCTTAAGATATGAGGCGACGAAGCTATGAATGCTCTGGATCTCAGCCTCCGTGGGTGAGGGAGAAGGGTCTCGGGAAGTGGTCGGCGTGCGGGGTTTTAAAATAATGGATGGTGGGCTGGAGGGCTCAGGGGGTCCTACTACTGGCGTCTTTCGTTTTGGTAAAAAGGCAGAGAATTGAGGTGATTTCCTCTTCCTGCTGGCTCTTGTGACTGAAACAGTAGTGGGGGTGGTGGGTGCTTTGGTTGGAACCCTCGTTCTTTTTCTTTTAACTGGGGTTTCTTTTGGCTGCTGCGTCCTTCGTTTAAGCTGCATAATTGGGACATTATCTTCAGAATCATCAGTGGAGATACTGAGTATGGGGGTGGGAGAATTGATTCTTTTGGGTGACACAGTTGCTTCTTGTTCATTTTTTGCAACATGCAGAGGTATTTGCTGGGATTGTTCGGGGGTATGTTCAGTCCGCTGAGGGTTTTCCGAAGGGGTTTGTTCAGGGGCGTCGTCCATTCGTTGAGGAGGCTCCTGGTCTTGCTGGGGTATATCCTCAGCTTGACGAGGAGTTTCCTTTTCTTGATGAGGACTGCCCTGCACAGGTTGTGGGCTTCTTTCCCTCGGATGTGGATTAATGGGTGGTGGAGGGATGTTCAAAGGAAGAACCCTGTTAATCAACAGTTGGACTAGACGATGGTGTTTTAGGGAGAGGGATGGATTCTTTGCTTTCATAGCATATCGTGCCATATTTTTAAGACAACCCAGCAAGTAATATGGCATATTCACTAATTGACCATTTCTTAAGTGATTTAACAAAACGAAGTCGTGCTGGTAGATTACCTGGTAACGAACTTCGCATGTTAGATACTGCTTGACGAATTCTGCGACTCTTGGCCATGGTTGAGGTAGCGACCGCAATGCTACACCTCTGCCCTTGGTTTCTACTTCCTTGCCCGGACGGAGAAAGTCTTGCTGCGCGTTCAAAATCAAATGTTTCCTGCTGAACCATCTTGTACCAGTGGTTGGAAGTCCGGTAACTTCAGCTATGAATTCTTCCGTAACCGGTACTTGAATTCCCTGAACGACAGAGAATCCTTCTGTCAAATTACATGTGAATTCCAGGACTTGTTGCTCATCAAAGTCCGGGAGTCTTCTGAAATATTCTATCCACCCGGTTTGCAGGAAAATTTGGTAAATTTCCTAGAAGAGCTCCAGAACTGCTGTCGTGCCTGGTTCATGAGTGATAAGGGATCCTCCCATGGCTTATTGTTTCAGTAAATCTCCAGAGTTCGGGACCGAGCTACCGATTTTAACTCAGAGTATACATTACGATTGGCAACGTGCTGTAGTTTTTACATCCAACCGGGAGAATTAAGGGTGGCGGTGGTTGACGTGGTTAATCATTATGGAATTGCTTTGGTATCCCCCCCCCCTGCCCTTTTTCCTACGTGTGAGTGATATGATTGGGAATGTAATCATTTGATGTACCTATCACCTTTTTCCGCTTATCTATTATTTAATGCTTATTCATAAACGTGCGTACCTTTGTCCTTTTACCTTTTTGGATCGCTACGTCATAAAGTCTTTTCTTGTTTGATGTCAAATTATAATCATTATTGCGGATCTTGAAAGCACAGGCCTGTGATAATGACGGGGGAGTGACGGTGAGGTTCTGTAATCATCACGAAAGGTGATGTTTTTCGTGTGGAAAGGATACTGACGTGGCATCGAGATTGGTGTTGCAGCCACAGGGGACTATGTCGGAGGAACGGGAAGTGGTGTTGCAGCAATGGGAATGGTGTTGCAGCAACGGGGGTGGTGTTGCAGCAACAGGGGATGATGTTACGTCAACGGGAGATGGTGTTGCAGCAACAGGGGTGGTGTTGCAGCAACAGAGGAATGGCGTTGCAGCAACAGAGAAATGGTGTTGCAGCAACGGAGATTCGGAGTCCACCTTATGGTTTCTTTTGAAGCCTTGCTCTCAGCTACTTTCCACGTTCTATCTGCAAAATCTGAATATATAATGTTGCAATCCTTGGCAGGAATTATTAGTTCCTAGAAAAAAAATGTCTAATCTTACTAATTACATAAATAATAGAAATTCAAGTGTTCTAAGGGACGACAAGTTCCTCTAAAAAAGAATACTGTTTTATTGCCATGCAAGTAGCTTTGAAGTCCTCTTTGGAAATCGGCCGCTGATACAACCGAAGTCGGTAGCCATTTACCAACAGTGGTGTTCTGCTCCCATCAATTGTTACTAGTCTAACTGTTCCATTTAGGAAAGCAGTGTCCACTTCATACGGTCCCAGCCATCTTGTTCTCAGCGTCCCTTGAAAGTTTTCAAAACGTGAGTCGTAAAGGAGAGCCCAGTCACCTTTTTGGAATTGCTTTTGCTTAATGGTTCTGTCATGCCATCTGCTCCTTTGTTGCTGTATCATAGTTGTTTGGTGGACGACATCTAGTCTTTTCTCATCCAATTCCTGTAACTGCTGCAACCTGGCTATCTGTGCATCAGTTAAATCTAGGTTAACAGCTAAGGCAGTTCTTAAAGTTTTAATTTCAAATTCTACAAGAAAAATAGCATTCTTTCCAAAAACCAATTCATAGGGTGAGAATCCTGTTGTGTTTCTCCAGGTGGTTCTGTAAGCCCAAAGAGCCTCGGGCAAACGCTGAAACCAGTCCCTTCTATTCTCCTTTATTGTTTTTGTTAAGATAGCTTCTATGACCTTGTTTGTGCTTTCCACCTACCCATTCGCTTGAGGGTGGTAAGGTGTGGTCATCTTATGTTTGATATAGTATTTCTAAAGCATATCTTTGAAACCGTGGGAATTAAAAGGAGGCCCTCCATCAGTGACTAATTCTCTAGGTAGCCCAAATCTAACGAAGATTTCTTCAAATAGGAATGCTAATACTGCCTCTTCATTAGCTTTGATGAGTGCTTTGGCTTCTACCCATTTAGTCATGTAATCTGTGCATACTAAAATGTAAACTCTTTGATTGGATGGAGGGTTAATAGGACCTACAAAATCTAATGCCCATTTCTCGAAGGGTTCGAGAGTTACCTGAGGGTTAAGTGGCATTTCATCCCTATGGTTGGGCTGACCCATTCTTTGGCAGCTGTCACAAGCCTTCACATATTTTTTTGCATCTTTAAAAAGTGATGGCCAGTAATATCCCATTCTAAGTACCTTGTGAGCTGTTCTTTTGTCTGCAAAATATCCTCCACAAAGACCATCGTGACAAGCCTTCAATATGTCATAAATCCATCTTCCCCAACGCATCTCCTAATTTCTTGATCTATTCCTGTGTCGAATAGACACCCGCTTATCCAGCTATACCTAGCACTTTGCTGAATGATTTTTCTTCTTTCTCTGTGTGATAGGTGTGATGGTAACTTTCCTGCAACTAAATAATTAGCAATGTCTACATACCAAGGTGAGTGAGCAGATACTGCAAATAGATACTCATCCGGAAAAGAATCATCTACTGGAACATTTTCGTTAGTTTTTAACCGAGAAAGAAAATCAGCAACTACATTTTCTTTTCCTGGCCTATCTACTATTGTGATATCAAATTCCTGTAGTAGTAATAACCACCTGGTGACTCGAGCATTAGTAATTGATTTATACATTAAATACTTGATGGCCGAGTGGTCTATATGCACAAAGGTAGTATAGCCAGTAATGTAATGCCGGAATTTATTAATGGCATAAATAACTACTAAAAATTCTTTCTCAGTTACTGTATAATTTAACTCAGCTGGTGTCATGTTTTTGCTAATGAAATAGATAGCATAGGGGAGATTACTTTCTTCCTGACCCAGGACAGCTCCAATTGCCATGTCTGAGGCATCCGAGGAAATGTGAAAGAGAAATGCCCAATCAGGTCCTCTCAAAATAGGAGCTGTGGACAGCTGATGCTTAAGTTTATTGAATGCAGTCTCACAATCATCAGTCCACTTGAATTCAGCATTTTTCGTTAATAACACAAACAAAGGGGAGGCTATTTTAGAAAAATCTTTAATAAATCTTCTGTAATAACCGGCATGTCCTAAAAAACTTCTCACCTCTGTTTGTGTTTTGGGGATAGGAAGGTTCTGAATTACCTGAATCTTAGCTGGGTCGACTTGGATTCCCAAAAATGAAATGAAATGACCTAATACAATGCCCTGGTTCATCATCATGTGGCACTTTTCAATGCTCAAAGCGAGGTGTGCTTCAATACACCTCTTGAGTACTTTTTCAAGGTTTTGAAGGGCATCTTCAAAGTTCACTCCATAAGGAGTAAAGTCGTCCATGAATATTTCTAATGAATCGTTTAGCATATCAGAAAAGATTCCTATCACCGCTCTCTGAAATGTCGCTGGGGCATTACACAACCCAAATGGCAGTACTCTATAGGCAAAGGTTCCCCATGGGCTGGTAAATGTGGTTTTGTCCTGATCCTGGGGCGCAATCCTGATTTGGTTGTATCCACTAAACCCGTCCAAGAATGAGAAGAATTTCTTGCCTGCTAAGGTATCCAATACTTGATCAATAAAAGGTAAAGGGAAATGGTCTTTTTGTGTTTCTTTATTTAATGATCTATAATCTACACATACTCGCCATTTCCCATTCTTTTTTGGTACAATTACGAGTGGAGAGACCCACTCGCTGTCAGATATTGGATATATGAATCCTGCATTTAGGATTTTTTGCAGTTCCTCCTTCACAATTTCTCTGAGGTTAGGGTTCATTCTTCGCTGGGGTTGACAGACTGGTCGAGATCCCTCCTTGATGTATATACGATGAGTACATAATTCAGGGGAGACTCCTTTCATGTCTGTGTAGTCCCATGCAAATGCCTCTTTGTTTTCTTGGAGTAACCTTATTACTTTCTGTTTTTCCTCCTCCGTCAAATCAGGATTTATATTCAGCGTTTTACCAGGCTCGATTTCAACCGTTGTGCTCTTGGAGGAGTTACCTAGCGGTGTTTGGCATAAATTTTCATCATTCATATTCTGCCGGGATTCTGGTTCTAGGATTGCAGCGAAGTGATTAAATGTTTCTGGCTTAACCGAAGAGGGTTCAGAAATAAAACTGCTAATTAGCTCATCTTCGGTGGAGTCCTTAAAGGTCAAAGCTTGCCCAATAGTTAATATTGGTTGGGTTTCCTCTTCCTCATAATCCACCCATATGGAATTATCATTATTAATCATGGGAGTGGCATGGGGATAGAGGGTGAGATGTTTAGTTTCTTGTCCATTGGAGATGGTCATTGACCCAGATCTACAGCTGATGAAAGCATCTGTTGTAGCTAACCAAGGTCTCCCTAGAATCAACGGATGACCTCCCAACTTTGTTTTGGTTTGTAAGACCACAAAGTCAACCGGGTAGTTCCATGATTCTACAGAGATTATAAGGTCTTCAATGACCCCTTCGGGTTTGATCGTAGAACGGTCAGCTAACTCTAGGATAGTAGGAGTTTCCCTGATAAAATTTTTCAATTGAAGTAATTGAGCTGTTTCGAGGGTCATGATATTTATTGCAGCTCCTAAATCTACTAAGACCTTAGAGATAAAGGTTTTTCCTACCTGGATTGTTACCGTAGGGTGGCCAGGGTCACCATACTTAACAGGATAATCTTTTTCAGTTATCAAGGCCGTTAATTCGCCCATCACATGAACTGTGAGAGGGTCTTTGGCCTTTCTTCCAGGTTTCTTGACACAGATGTCTCTAATAGTTCTAGCGTATATAGGAACATCCCTTAAAGCTTGTAATAATGGAATTTTGACATACAAGTTCTGCAACTCTCCTAACAAATTGAAGGTAGGCTGTTCAGGTGCTTTGGTGAGGGTTAGTCTTTCAGGGAATGGTGGGTCTACTGTTTGTTCATTATTGTTAGGTGCTGTTTCTACTGTTTCAGTATTATAGTTAACTGATTTCTCTTTTCTAGTCTCGACTTTATCAGAGTCCGTGATATCGTCTATAATAGGTTCTACTATTCTCCCTGAGCGGAGATGGATGTCATTACATTGCAGGGAAGGAGTAGACTGACTCTGAATGTCAATAACTTGCAAGGCTTTATTATTCGGGTTAGGGTTAGGTTGCACAAGCAGTTGTGGCCTCATTGCCCGATTATTCGGAGGATTATTACGTGCTAAAGGAAGGGATTGTTGTTGTTGAGCAAAAGGTATCTGCTGGGCTGCCCAGTTTGGGTTCCATTGATTGAAGTATGGTTGCTGGGGGGCCCAAGGGTTCCACATAGTTGGGTCAGGAAAAGGTTGCTGCATAAGTGGAAAGTTCATTGTGTTGAAGGGTGGGTAATGCATCTAATTCATGGGTGGGTAAAAAGGAGAACTATTATTCCAACGATTAAATGTTGTATTAGAGCTCGTACCTTGTCTTTGCGGCCATTGCCTCCTCTGAGTCATTAGATACACCGCTTCAGCTTCTTCTTCAGTTGTTTGCAGTGCTGCTTTGATTCCCGGCAGAGAGGGGCATTGCTGTGTTTCGTGATCCTTCTCGCAGATTGTGCATATAGGCATCCTATCCAACGGGCATTCTCTAAGTGGATGTTTCTCTCTGCATTTTGAGCAGAAAATCGCCAGAGCAGCTTCTACTTCTACCTGTTTTTTCTTGACCTGCAGAGAGTCAATCTGTGAAGCAAAAGAACTTAGCATTTCAGTTTTAAATTCTTCTAATAGGTTACCTATCTCTGCTCTTGTTGCTCCTCCACTGGCTGACTTTTGAACCCTTGAGTACACATTCTCTTTACCTTTCGATCTGCTTGCCGCTCCCCTTGAACACCGCATACAAAGCCTAACAATTTCCTCAAATGGTTCTTTAGAAATGTCTCCTTTTCCAAGCATGTTCAGCATATCCAGGCAATCATCTCTTACTCCTCTTAGCAGTATGGTCTTCAAAATATCTTTGCTCATGTTAGGGTGATCAGAGCGCTGCAGATTATACTGTAATCTTTCCACGAAATCTTCTAAATTCTCATCCTCTTTCTGGACCATTTTAAACAATTCTTCCTTCCTCTCTCTTGTCCGATAGTAGTCTTGATACTTAGCCAGAAATGCCTCTTTCATTTGATCCCATGTGGTGATTGCCTGAGCTCCTAGGCTCATAAACCACTGCAATGCATTCCCTTTTAATGTTGCTAGAAACAATTTCAGCTTCTGATTAGGGTTTATGTAGTCATAGCTTCTGCACAGTATGTCGAATTCGAAGAGGAATTCATCTGGATCCTCGGAGGACAATCCATGGAAATTGGGTAACGCCAATAGTGGAATATTTTTCATGGGGGTTGTTCCTCTCGGAAGTTCCCCGATAGGGAATTCCAGGGTAGAGAGCGAGTTTTCCCCTCTCCCCTCTACTCTGTTGTCTTCCATCGGGATTTTCCCTGAATCGCTCGCCTTGTCTTCTGTGTCTATTGTTTCTTCAGGTTCCTCTTCCGGTTCTTCGGTATATTCTGGTGCTTCCAACTTCCTCTCAGGTCCTATCACTTCCTCCGTCTGCTGGTCGGTCTGTGAGGAGTGTTGGATCTGGGGTCTCCGGGAACTCGTCCTTTGTGACGTTTCGGCCTTAGAGATGATTTCGTCGATGAAAGTCTTCCTTCCTCCCTTGCCACCTGTAAAATTAGGTTTCTTGCGTCCTCT
>APFE030831724.1:13554-70200 GCA_000404065.3 Pinus taeda
AAGGCACCCCTTGCCAAGGAATGGATACAGTCAAGTCAGTACATTCTCAGGGTACTCAAGGAAAATATATAAGTTGCTCATAATCGAGAGAAGTTGTATACAAACCAACATCGAATGGAACACAACTTTGAGGTAGGAGATATCGTTTTCTTGCGATTGAAACCCTATAGATAGTCTACACTCAAAAAGAGTGGCGCAGAAAAATTGAAGCTAAGGTTTTATGGGCCCTACAAAGTTCTTCGTAGGGTTGACAAAGTGGAATATGAGTTGGAGCTACTTAGTGACAACAAAATCCACAATGTATTACATGTATCATGCCTTGAGAATTTTGTGGGTCAGTAGGTCACCACCTCCATCGCGTTTCCACCATTACATGAAGAGGGACAGCTGGAATTGAATAGACAATCATGACATTGTGTGAAAAGAAGTTAAGAGGAAGAATAATTTGGGAACACCTCATCAAATGGAAGAATTTACCAGAGGAGGATGCAATGTGGGAAGGATAACGAATTCTGCAGCACCTGAATTTTCAATTGCTTAAGGGCAAGAAATTTCGGGTAGGGGGGATTGTAATATCCTCCACGAATTGAGGACGAATGGACTTAGTAGCCTATCCGTGCTCGTAGGCTATAATCTTTCATAAAGGGGATAAGAACCCAAAATACCCATTGTTGGGAAAGTTTTGGGTTAGTTGGGGCTTTGAGTAAGATACACACAACCAATTAAGAAGATGAAGCCCCTCAAGGAAGTCTATAAATAATGAAGGATTGAATTCATTTGGATCATCAAGTGTGAATCACTTTTATTCTGTTTTTATCATTAGCTCTGAGGGTTGAGACCACTTCTCTCCTTTGTCAATTTCAGTGGTGAAAGATCCCACCCTAGTTGACACTATTATGATATTCCATCTGTTATGGGCAAAGATTTATCTGAGGCAATGAATTCTTGGAAACTTATTTATGTTTTTGTTTTGGCAAGTTCTATCATACTTGATCTATTCGGGGCACATGGGCATCATTGATGGCAATTGATTTCAATAATATTGGGATATTATGGGAATTGATTTGGGTGACCACAAAGTTTATCGGATCCCATGCTGGCACTAAACGTGTATTTGGAAGTTGCACAAGCTCACTCGTATACCTTTTGTCATCTTGATCGCAGATAACCATTCATCAGGGGTAGCGAAATATCTAACCATTCCTGAGAAATGTTGATAGGGTGATTTTCTACAAATTACGTCACTTCATCAAGATTGCAAGAATAAATGTCACGAAGTTGGGTGTTTCAGCGGATTGGGTGATTTCATTGAAATTTAGCATATCTTGAATGGAGCCCTTGCGAGCTTGTTTTAGAAGACAATTTTTGGTGCAGAATGTAGAATTCGAAGGGTATCGTTTCGAAGATTAGAATCGAAAATCCAAACCTGTGCTACAATCTAAGACTTGAACAGAGGATGTTTTCTTGACATCGTAGCTTAACGTGAAAGAAATAAATGCGGAATTATATAGGGTTTGATTATTTTTTGGTGATCATATTACATAGTTGACTTTAAAGGTGTCAAATTTGTTGTGTAATTACAGTCCATAGGACGGGTTATGTTATTTAGTTAAGGTCGTTATCTTGGGACTAGATTGAATTATTCGTTACCATGTTGATTGGAAATATTTTATATTGAAGTGATATGAACTTGTTGACTGCGAAATATTTAAGTTATCACCTTTTGAATGATACAAAGAAAAAAAAATACCTAATTGCTTGAGAAAATCCTAGGGTAAAATAACCCTAGTATTTGACATTGAAAAACCATCAGATTCAAGCTTCATGCATATGGATCGAGCAAGGGCTAACCCTTAATACTCTTAGGGCCCGTGCACTAAGCCACAATGACCCATACACAATAGAACCACCATAACTAAGCTTGAGGGCGGGAAATGGACCCAAACCTTCATATTTTATAAATTCCAAGGGCTAGACTTTAAGGCCCAGAGGAGCTAGTTCTCATAATCCGAGTGTTTGGGCACTACATTCAAGTGCTTAGACAAGGAAATCCAAGCCGTTGATGGGTATGCACTCATGGACATTGGATGACCTCGGGACTTTTTCCCTCAAGGATTGGTACCTCGAAGTTTTTGATGGGAGGTTGAGAAAGTGCTATTAGGATAAGAATGTCGAGACGATGTGGTAAGGTGGGTCACTATATGGGCGCATACTTCAACAGGGCGAAAAGCTCAATTCCCAAATAACGTGAAATCCATGAATGGTAGGGGTTCGAAGACTATGCGGGACCCAATTGACGTGGGGGGAGGGGGCATGATGAAGGATGACACCACCCTGATGTTTAGGACCAATGATGTCACCACAAACCCAAAACCGTATAGATTTTGGATAGAGGGCATAGTATAACTCCCAAGATTGAAGTCATAGAGTGACATGGTGCATGGGGCCCATTCAGTGGGGGCAACACATGGCGTAATTCTCTTAAATATAATCTAAGGGGGTGGTTGAGCTTTAGTGCAAGGGTTATGTCGCCACATAGCCTAGAAGGTTGTCCTCGGTAGTTTCACCAAGGAGCAGTATGGAAACTCGCCGAGATTTTATTCCCAGAGTGACGTGGCCATGGAGGGCTTGCACCCGCATACTTCATCTAAATCATATATGCGTTAAAGGTTGCTCATTGTGGACTATAGAAAAATGGTCATAAGTGACCTGGAATGAGCGGTTCGGTCGCTACCTCTTAGCCATGATGTGGTGCATGACTAGGAAAACCACGTGGGTGCCACATGACAAGTCAAGATGATGTGGTACTATCTGATAGGCCAATCTTTGAATGACCATATATTTCGATCCAAGAGTCGAATTGAAGCACAGTTTATATCGTTGGAAAGGTCTTAACAAGTATAACGTAACGATGCTATCCATTTTAAGTTTTGAAGTTGTAATAGATCAAAAAAATTAGACCCCATTTCCATAATTGGACATTAGAGGTCGGGTCGACATAGTAAGTTCTTCCTTCTGCCCTTAGTGGGGGGTAGGGATAGTAGGGGGTGTGTAACACCTTTGCTATCGAGGAATTTTTTTTTTTTTCTTTGAGGATTCCTTGGTGGAGGCTAAGGTTGTTGTGAAGAGGGTAGCAAAGGCTCCAATTATGGCCAAAATTAAAGCTTTTAGAAAAGTGGCCTAAGTAGCAAACGCAACCATTGTTGCAAAGGATGCTGTGAATTTAGCTACCCTCACTACACAGAAGGAGAGGGAGATCAGTATGCACAAAGTGAGTTCGGAAAATCATGAAACAAATGATGTGTTGAACAAACGAAGTAAAATGGAGGCATCATAAATGAAGAAAGAGGTAACAAAGGTATCCTTTGTAATTGCATTGTTAGATCAATAGCTCTCTGAGGATTTCTCAAAATTCAGGTTTTTTGGGTGTGAGATTCTTGGGCAATCCATTTGATTCTAATTTTTTTAGTCACATCCTCAGAGTCCAAGCCTACCGAAGTAGCAGATTCGTGTGAGGTTTCCTTGGTATAGGGGAAACTAAGAAGCCGTAGCAAGAATTCTAGAAAAATTTAGAGTGTCAATCCAAGAACACTGGCTCAACAAATAGAGCCTCAAAACTAGCATGCATGTGGGAAGTTTGGACCTAGTGTTATTATTAAGATCTTACCAACTCAGAAGCACTCACAAGTAGAATCATCAATGGTATTCTTGTTCTCAATCAGGGTCATTGGATTGTTAAGCCAAAATCAAATGTCGAAGCTAAGCTGAGATATTCAAGTGATGGTGGGCGGGTTGACCTCTCAAGGACCTTATGTTGACTATGACAAAAAGGCCTCCAATGCGAACATGGATCTTAAGGAACTTGGACTTTGTAAATATAGAATTTCATTTGTGAAGGATAGGAATTGCATGCCTCTTGAATTAAAAATGGGAAATTTAGAGAAGTTGGCAAAGACAATTGCCATAGTTATGGAATCAGAGAACTAGATGTGAAGAGGACAAGTTAGAGGCATGTATAAAAGAAGAAGTGAGTTATTCCATTAAATTCATTGAACTTTCTACGGAGAGGCATAATTTGGACCCTAGAGATGCAACTAGTTAGAGACAAGGAGGATTTAAAAGGGAAAACATATCTTTAGAT
Source organism: Pinus taeda (assembly GCA_000404065.3). Taxonomy (NCBI): domain Eukaryota; kingdom Viridiplantae; phylum Streptophyta; class Pinopsida; order Pinales; family Pinaceae; genus Pinus; species Pinus taeda. The sequence continues at coordinate 17,696 of APFE030831724.1, forward strand.
TTACTGAATGTTAATGAATGTAAAACAACGTTGACCAAGAGTAGTAGGGCACCAATCCAAGCAAGAATTTACCAGGATAATATCGCATTGGAAATCAAGTGTTCTCTTTTGACTGATGTGAGCACAATGAATGCTCATATCAGACAATCAATCATTAGAAAGAACACTACAAGGAGAACAAAGTCTATTTCCGAAAACTTTCCTACGTCAAGTCAAGGATTAGGTTGTGCATTATCAACTTGGCATACGAGTCTTCAAAAACCATCTAAGAGTTCTACAAGTAGCGTGAACTTAACACCATTCTAATCTACTTCTCCAATGCCCTTGCAAGCTCCTATGTTTGCAAGTGGATCATCACGGAAGAAATCATAATAAATTCAAGTAATCAATGATAAATTTATCTATTTTCTGGTTGGAAATGTGTGTAATGTTTGTTCTTACAATTTCCTTACAACCACTTTTTGAGGGCGTGGTTGAAGCTAATTGTTTTCCATATTTGGTTTGTGTTTGCCAAAAATCAAATCTTATTTGCTAATTTATATCTTGGGTTTATTTTGCCTTGAATCCCAGGGCCTCATATGGAAGTGAAGGAAAAGGTAAAGGAAAAATAAATTTGTTCCCCCTCAATATATTTGAGGGAAAAACATTTCTAGCAAACGTAATGAAATATTTGTTCCCCCTCCCTATTTAAGAAAAGAAGGAAAGTATGTCTATTTTAGATCCAACTATAAGAGAATCATTGTCTTTACCAACATTCATCTATAAGTTGTAAATTGTATTGTGATATTTGATTCAAATATGGCGACATTTCCTAGGTGAAGTGGTGTGCTTCCGATGAAAGTGGTTGGACAACGCCTTTGCCGTAAAAACATGAGATATTTGTTAATCTTAATAATATCCCATTTTATTCTTCCTTCATGTTTTAATTATCCACTTATCTTCAAATATGACCCTCTTTTATGTTGAATAATGTAACTAGGTTCGTTCTTCATAATTGTACTTGAAGTCAAAATGTAATATATTTGTCAAAAGAAAAGCAAAAATAATTTTATTAATATTAAATTGACTTGTTAAAGCATGGGTTTCATGCTTGGATCAATTGTCATAGGTCAAGACTCCATTATTGGCTTTAGGATTATTTACTTGAGTCAAAAATTCAAAGTTTGTTTGGTCAAAGACTCCTCCATCAGGACTCCTTCTAGTTAGCCTCAAAAGAATTATCATCAAGTTGGATTTCCTCAATGAAATCAAGTTGGCCTAACCTTAAAATGGAGACACGACTATTCAAGCTATCATGTCGACTTATTTATCATGGAGACTACTATATATACAAGCATAAGCACTTCGTTCAAACACAAAGAACAAGTTCAGACTATCTCTGAAATAAGTTCGGTATACTCTTGGTGCAATCACAAAAGTTTGGATCTTAGAAAGGAAGTTTCGGTACCCTCTCAGAAAGGTAGTCTTGGTGCCATTACAGTGAGAGGTTAGGACAAGAATCTCATAGGAAAAATTTCAGTGTCACTAGAGGAGCTCACATAGGGTACAATAATACTCTTGGTGCTATCACAGTAAGGTAATTTTGGATCAAATGCGGATTAAGGTTCAGTGCCACAACAGGTTTGGTGCTACTACATAACACAGTCTCAGTCCAATATCTGTCCTGGTGTAACCTCAGTAACAAGGGTTCGTTGCCATAGTGAGAAGGTTTCGATAAGAAGGTCTCAGTCCCACCACATAATGAAGTCTCGGTGTATGAGGTCTCAGTACTATTACAATGGTAATATCTCGGTCTCGGTGATATTGTAGGGATGATGTCTTGATGAAAACTCGGTGGAAAGTATTCGATGCTTAGTAACAAGAATTTGGTGCTAACACAATGACATAAATATTCATATACAAACACAGTGAAAGGAGGGTGACTTGATGGAGGTAGTCTCAATTCTAAGTTGCAAGGGTCTTGGTCGTCTCATCTTGAATCTACTGAAGGAAGAATTTTGACTGGGTTTTCCCCTAGAGTGGGGTTTTTCCCTAGCAACATGCCTACATCTTGTGTTCTCTTTTATTTGTTGCTTGGAATTAGTCTTGATGATAAGAAAATATAATTCAAAAGATAAAATAATAATAATGAAAAATATCACAAGATAATGTCATAATAAGAGAAATCGTTTAACTACCACTCTTTGTATTTCTCAACATGGTATCAGAGCTAAGGACATGATCAAAAGGAAGTTTACTTATGCATCTTTGAAGTATTTTCAGTAAAAGGTTATGTTTAAGATCAAGTCAGAAGTTCGGATCATTTTAGTTCGTGGAAAGGCATTGATGACTTCAGAATCAAGTTCTACATTAATCTCAGCAAGCAGTTCAGTGATGCATTTCAGTGTATGTGACTAAGACAAGTCTGAATAAATCTCATAGGAGTTCTGGTGTAAATCAAAGTCACAGTACAGGAAAAAAGTTCGATAAAATTCTCTAAGAAGAATTGAGATCTTAGTATAGACAACAAGTAAATGAGAGCTATAACTCGAATTAGATCAAGGTTCTTCAGAAGACCGAAGTCTATATAGCACGACTGAATTGTTTATGAATTACATAAAGCATCATGACAAATTAGACGACTGCCTCAGAAATTGAAATATAACCAAACTACATTGTTGATTGTATGCTACCATGACATCAAGGACCAAAACCTGATAGTGTTGAAAGACTTCACATCAATTATTGTACAGGAATTCAGATCAATCACAGTAATAAAGGACCAAGTCATATCCCCGTTGCCACCAAGGACCATGGTATGTCTATGTTGTCACCACAAAAATAAAACTGACTGAAGTGTGATAGAAGCAAGGAAGGGAACCTGATATAGTTACCCGTGACGAAGGACAAGGACATATCCACATAACGGAAGAATCTGAAGTCTGTTCTAATTCAAGTCTTGAGGAAATTCAAGTATTGTCAATATGAACATACAAGTATAATGAGTTATCAAATCAAATGTTTGTAATCAAAAGGTATTATGTACATAAGCTTTTATATTTTCAAACGATCCTTGTTTATAACTAGTCTAGGATAAAGATTGTACTCTCTAAAATAACATATTAGAACCTTAATCCTTATCCTCTAGGATTTACAAGCAATCTAGATTTCAAGTGAAAGTCCTGATGTTGATTAAAATAATGAATAAATTTATCTTTGATATCATAGGATTCCATCCTCCATACATAGAAGATCTAACTTGAAGAAATTAAAATCATGCTCTTGGTTTCACATGGTTTGCTTATAAGTATATATTACAGGGATACAAGATCATGGCTTAGTACAAAGAAGGCACTTCAAGGAATCCTTCCAAGGCCTATTAAGGAACATCTCCAGGTAAGTCTTAAACTATACACCTTGTAAAATTCTCTTAAAAGTGCGTTCATTTTATTTTTGTAATTTGCATTACATTACTAACTTCGTTATGTCTAGTTGTATTGAATCATAATGATTATTGTTTTGGGTGATTCATCACTTGATAAATCTACCCTCCTCATTTTCTTAATGGATTTTTATAGAACCCTAGACAGGTTCTCTGGAAATCCCTATCCTAAGGGTATGCTAATGTTAATGTATGAAACCCTAAAATTGCTTACGGTTATTGGGAAATGATATTTCAAGTCTTTGTTGATGATGTCATGTTTGGGGTTTTAGTATGATCATGAAAACCCTAACTTGTTTGGGTTGAAATGGTGTTTTCTGAAATCCAGAACCTTAGACGTTTTGGTAAAAGTAGGGTTTGTTATGTTATGAATTGAAACCCTAGATCCTTAGGGTTTAGTTGATTCTATAAGCAAAACCCTTATTATGTGTCCTAGGAATGAAACCCTAGGTATGTGTTCATTTTGTTGAAACCCTAGCTTGGTCTAGGTCGATATATGACTAATATGTTAATATTGTCTGACATGTGATTGATAATGAATTCCTAGATATATGTGTTGACCTAACTATTAATGGTCATAAGTCCTAGGGTTCTAAAACAAGCCCTAGTCAAAGTTTGATGTTCTAGGATAATGTTGTTTGATCTAGGGTTTTGCATCCATACCCTAGTAGTAGTTAAATTCTCTAGTATGTGTGCTATGGCAATCTGGAATCTATCTATATAGTAATTGTTGATATTGTGAAATTAAAAAATCTAGGTTCGCATCAAACCCTAGTAGATGCTAGTCATAATGTTGATTAAGCTGTGATTGATTGTTGGAGCTCATGCATAAAATCTATGGTTTACATGAAATCCTAGTAGGAATTCTAACATATGGAAATTGAAAGTTGTTAGATGTATTAATCTGATTTGTTTCTAGGGCTTGCTATATATTGTATCATGTCATTAATTTTTTTTACTGAAACCCTAGATATAATGAGTTTGATATCTTGATAAGTTGTGATGTGATTAGGGTTTGTAACAAAACCTGGGAAATAATTTGAAGTATTAAAGTATAGTCTCTTGCTAATTATGTTTGTAAAGTCTAATGCTTCTATTATTATAAGATTATGATATGGCTAACTTCATACTTCTATAGTTTTGGTTGTACTTGCTATCTAAGTTGTGCAGGTACACAATCTTCAAGATGGTGACGATGATCAAAAGAAAAGTTGATGTGATAAGTATGATGTAAGAAGGATGGAAGCCATGAAAGATTCTTCGATGTCGAAAATAAGAAGTTGATCTCCTTAGGTTAAGAGGGAGCCTGGATAAAAGAGATCTCCCTAAGATTAAAAGGGAGCTTGGATAAAGGAAAGCTTCCTAGTTGAGAGGAAGGGCATATCATAGTTTTGATTGGAGAAATACATTTTGAAGGATATGGTGTTGCATGTGAAGGAAAGTGTATAATTGAGGAATCTTTTGTCAAATATTTAGTTGGTAACCCTACTGTGTTGAAAAGCAACATCAAGATCCCAGAGGTTTCTATTTGATTATGTACATATATTATTAATTGGGGTTGTGCTTGTATAGGTAAATATCTTTAAGGTTTTTGATAGCATGCTAGTTAGTAATCGGATTTGTTGTCTTTGATTTGTTGGATAAAGGAGTGTTGAGAATTTGTGAGTGAAGCATTGCCTACGAGGACATCTAGTCGACACTTTGTGTTGATCTATAGGTCTCGAAGTTGGAAAGGTGGTGTTGGCAATAGAGCTCTGATTTCAAATACACACCTGGATCTCTGGGTTGATGGTTAGAAAGTAAGCCTGATGGTACTTAGAGAGGCTGAAAGATTGAGTCCATCTTAGTCCCTCCCAGATATATTTCATTGGTCAGGAATATAGTCTATCGCATTTTGGTGCCTAAATTGTTGAGAGACCAATTGATAGATTTCCCTGGTCAGGAATCTAGTCCATAACATTGTGGTGCCTAAAATTCTTCGTAGATTATGTGTTTTGAGATATTCATATCTCTACTATGACTATTTCTACTTATTTACTTAAAGTCTTCTTTCAAAGTTTTGAGTAGTATAGGAGCATGCAGAAATAGAACAAGATGCATTGCTAAAAATATCTACTAGAATATAGAAGCGTGATGTACATAGAGTTCAAAATACTCATGTAGAAGGAGCATCTAGGAATAGAACAAAATACATGGCTAGAAATATCTTCTAGAATATAGGAGCATAGTGTACATATAGCTCAAGATATTCATGTAGAAGGAGCATACCTATTATATGACCTCATGCATAATAAAGAAAAAAAATGATCATGATTGCAAATCATAAAAGGCATCCATCATCAAAAGGAAGAAACATTTGTAGGATGAGGATCTTCAAGATCCTATGACAATAATATTCAAAAGAAGGATCATAAATAAGAGTAGATGTGTTAACAAGAATTCCATTCATGGAATACAAGGAAGGATGATATGCAGGCAAGAATAGATGAAGCAAGAAGGGCTACATCAATCAAGAACGATTATCAAATGAAGCCAAGATTATCAAAGCAGAATCAAGATCATGTATGTATGCATCAAAGTTTAATTCATTTCATCATATATGTTAGGGGAATAGTTCTAAAACATGATCAAGTACCAAAAGGATCTCTTTCACTGAAGAGATACTCAAGAGTATGTACAAGTCAACAAGACAAATTCTCACATACGGAGCATAAGGTTGTTGACTACTCCAAAATAAGTAGGTAAAGAAGAAAGTGCTCTCATGAGGAAGTATAAGGTTGTTATATAAAAAATTCAAAAGGAAACAAATGAAGAAAGAGATCAAGCATGTGAAGAACACCATGGTCATAAAGAATCATTATCTGTCAAGATCCATTAAAATATATCTCCTGAAAGAAGGCATGACAACTCTGACAAAAGAAGGAAAAAGATCAAAGGACCCTTGACACCTATGAAGGCCTTGAGGATATTAAGGTACAAATCACTGATTCAACGGTACAAATATGTGATGATGAAGAGGCAAACCAACAAAAGCACTATCTAATGATGAGGCAATGTCAGGATGAAGTCATGAAGGGCTACTAAATCGAAGCATGGAAACAAGCAAGTACAACTAAGCATCTATGTGATAAGTATTCTTAAGCATAGATAGATGACAAAGGAGTAGCCAGACAACGAAAGAAGCTGACATACATCAAGAAGAACACTTTCCATGAAGGAGAAATGACATGACAAGCCAAGAAGGAAAGTGATCGATGGTTAGTGCCCTGCCCAAAAGAAGTTCAAACAAAGATTTCATGACATCAAAGGAAATAAGGAGATCAAGCAGTTGAAGGACCCATGGAGAAGAACTTGCTAATGAATGTACAAGTCCCTAGCTAACAGGGAGTTATAACAAGTTCCAAATTACAAAGGGCTTGGACAAATTCCTTGTCAGAGGAAACTTGGGCATGTCTTCATCAACTAAGAGGAAGAGATATACACAACATTCTTGTCCTCACTTGGGAAGAAAGAATGGGAGGATTGGGTAATCATCTGGCATCTGATACTCTTTGAAGATGTGTAGGGCATCCAAGACGAGTAGGCAAGAGGATCGATATTCTTTGAGGGATGGGAAACTAAGACAAGAACAGTCCTAGAAGGTCATACTCAGTGAACACCTGGGTGGGTGTGTACCTTGAGATACAATGACTAATGTGTCTATAATTCATTGGTCTCGCCAACATTTTTCTTTGATCTTATGAGAGATAGAGATGTTAGTCAATGCCTTGCGATGTGACAATGTTGGTTATAATAATGATATACAGATGGATTACTAGTCCAACTGTTTTTATGAGATCTCTTTAGTGTTGAATAGCAATGTACCATTTAATGAATACCTCCCTAGTTAAGAGGGAGTGTTGAAGGAAAGGTAACTAGGTTCGGTTATCATTATGACGTTGAACGATAATTTTATGAAGAAAATTGTTATCCCTTGCATCATGGGTTTCATGAGCAAGATGTGTTTACCATAGATAAATTACTTCTTCTTGATTTCTTTAGTATTCTTATGTTTCATCATAAATATTATAACAGTCATAAGGTCAAATATCAAAGAGAACGCTCAAAGATAAGTGTCATTATCTTCGTGCAAAAACTCACTCTACAAACTGCAGTATATATCCTTGGAATGTCGGCTCAGATTTGAAAACTCTTTTGTCGACTTGAGGCATTATCATTGATCTATATATATACATGGGTAGCGAAGAGTCAAGAAAGACAAGTCTTTGGATCACAGTCATTGAATATATAAGGAAGGGTATCGACATATATTACAATCATCAAATATACAAGGAAGGGTCTCGAAATATATCTCAAATACACAGTGAAGGATAGAGCTTCGACGTTTATCTCAGAAGCTCATATCTCGAATGATAAAGTCTCGTCATATACCACTAGAGCTCGGACATATATCAAAGTTAGAGTTTCAATGTGCATCTAGTCTCGGCATATATATCTTAGGAATTTCAGTGTATCTAGTCTCGGAATACATATCTCAGAAGTCTTGTCTTGACATATGTCTCAAAAGTCTTGGTGAGCATCGAAGTATATCTCAAAGCCTCTGTATTTATCTCAGAGCATCAAAGAATTCACAACACTTATCTTAAGAGTATCGATATATATATTTCAGGGTATCGGTACAACTATATGTGAAAGGCTTTCTGAATGCCTGTAAGAATTTCTCAATCATACGAAGACACATAAGCCAGGAGAGTATTCTAGGTACATCCTTTGAAAGGGCACTCACTGTAATGCATACACTACATGACTTATAAAAGGATTGTGCCTTTGTATACATAGTAACAAGTGGTGGCATATCTTATATCGGGTGCAATCAATGAGGAATCAAAAGGACTTTGAGAAAGTATCGAAGTTAGTGACAGGACAGTGAAAGGCATAATGAAAACAGTGATGTCAAGACAGTGAATCTAACAAGTGCAGAAGATAGTGACAAACATCTTGGAGCTAAATTTGAATCTACTTTTTTTAGGGTCCTGGTATTCAACATCTAAATATCTATAAGAAGAGATTAAAGGGTTTTCCTCTATGAGCGAGAGAGGTTTTGGTCCTGGGATAGAGCCAACTTTTGTGTTCTTGTTCTTTGTTTTTAGATAGAAATTTGATGAAGTAAACTCACATTAATTATAAGAAGAATAAAAATCAAGCTAACAAAAAAGTACTTCACAAGTTGTTATCAAGTCTAGAATAATCCTAATATTCATAATTTCCCTTGATTCTTCAACAGGAGCCTCACCACTCCTCTTAGTATCATGTGTCTGACTCAAGGTGTTAATAGAAAAACATGTATAGTCTTGTGTTGACTAGAAACAATAGAGCCCCAATCAACTACCAGTATAAAGAAGGATTCGTTCTATCTCATCCCACAACTTCACCACTTAATTTTCTAAAGTTTTCCTCCATTGGTGTGGTCATGGATTCGCAATCCACCATCCCAAATCTCTCCAAATGTTTGACAACATATTTTCCCTAACTAAGAAAAATCTCACCACATCTCTATCACACCTCTAAGCCCGGGAATTAGTTAATCAATCCAAGATCTTTCATCTCAAACTCATAGGAAAGCTCCCTCTTACATTGGATGATTTGAGAGACTCTACTCCTATCAAGAATAACTCATTCAACATATAAAACCAAAATCAAAGGCATACCTTTGACAACCTTGAAGTAGAGGTTCAAATCAAGACTGCTTCTGGTGAACCCTAACTTCATTAGGTATCTATTGATCTGAACATACCAAGCCCTAGGGGCTTGCTTTAAACCATAGAGGGGTTTCTTCAATCTACAAACATGGGTTTTCCTATCATGCTCCTCAAATCCCTGCAGTTGTTCCACGTACACCTCGTCCTTAAGAATTCCATGAAGAAAGGTTGTCTTCACATCCATCTGATGAAACTCCAACCTTGATTAGAAACAAGAGAAATGAAGGATGGGATGGTAGTGTATTGGACAACAGGTGAAAATATCTAATCATAATCTTCTCCCTTTTTCTAAGAGAATCCTTTAGCCATGAATCTCGCCTTCAACTTCTTAATGCTACCATTAGTTGCATGTTTGATTTTGTACAACCACTTGGAAGTCACAACAGACTTCCCTTCAGGCCTCAAAACCACCTCCCATATATCATTTTTCATAATGGAATCATACTCCTCAGCGATGAAATCTCTCCAAACTTGTTTGTTCACCACTTCTTCATAGCTACAAGGTTCATATCGTATGAGGTCACTCATCAAGGCAACATATCCCTGATATATGTGAGGTTGTTTTCTCTCTTTGAAAGTGCCTCATGGGGGTAAGTGTCTCTCGACATCCTGCAATGTATCACAAAGCCACAAAGGTCTCTTCCTCAAGGGAGGATCATAAGGACGAGGATCCAAAGGATCCATTGCTGCCATAGGGTCATCTACAAGGTTAGGCTCGGACAAGGATGGTTCAACATCTACATCCATAGCATTATCACATCTCTTAGTGTTGACAGGGATAGAAGAGTCCCTTGCTTTCCTAAGCGCATCATCCTCATCAAATGTCATGTCCCGGTTGAAATTAATGTTCCTCTTGCCTAGCTAGCACATATATCCTGTAAGATTTGTAATTGTCATAACAACAAAAAAACGTACCTTTCTTTCCTGAAGCCTCAAGCTTTGACCTCTTCTCCTTCGGCATATGAAAGTAGACAAGGGAGCCAAAGATTGTCTTATTTTCCAAGGCATGATGATGAACCCTATTTTGGATATATACAACAGTATTTGTAGCTTCTCCCCATAGAAACATAGGAATATTTGATCATGAATCATGGCTTTGGTTGCTTCCAAGATAGTCCTGTTATTCCTCTCAACATCTCCATTTTGTTGAGGATTGTATGGAACAATGATCTCCCTCTTAATTCTAACTTCTCTACAGAAGTCTTTGAACTCATTTAAAGTATATTCTCCTCCATTATCTATCCTTGGGATCTTGACCTTCTTTCCCGTTTGATTTTCCACAAGACTTGCCTTGAAATTCCTGAATACCTCAAAACCATGATCCTTGGTCTTCGAGTAGAAAATCCAAGTTTTACGAAATTAGTCATAAAAAAAGATCGCATAGTATAAATATCCTCTGAGAGATTTCACCGGCATGGGCCCACAAAGTTCAAAATCAATAAGATGAAGGATCTCCTTAGATTTGTTTCTACTACAAGGGTATGGTCACTTGGACATTTTTCCTGTTGTCACATCCCATGCATACACCTTCATGATCAATCTACATCCTGGGTATCTTTGTAACCATCCTTCTTACAATAGGAAAAACTTTATAAGAAAGGTGATAAAATCTTCGATGCCAAAGTTTACATTGATTTGTACTATCATGAACAAATGCTTTAATTGGTCATCCACAAGCTTTGTATAGGCCATCATCCCTGACACCCATTGTGAATATTGCCCTCATATTATAATTCCTTTGTCAAGCAAGGACTTTTGCATCAATAAATGCAACTCTAAACCCCTTGTCTTCCATGGAAAAGATGGAGACAAGATTCTTCTTTAGGGTTGGGACATACAACACATGTTGTAGAAGAATAGTTTGACCAAAATTCAAATGAAAAGAAACAGACCCAGTCCCTTTGACATCATGAGTAGAATTATCCCCAAGTAAAATTTTCAAATTGGACTCCCTCTCAACCAAATTTGATAGGACCTCATGATACCCAGTAAAATGTCTAGATGCCCCACTATTCACCAACCAACTATCAATCCTTTCCGAAGAGGAGCTAGAAAGAGGAACAACAAGAACATATTCAGATTGAGAATTTGCAACATTCTTAGCATACCTTGCACTTCCATTCCTCTTTTGAGGGTGTTGGGTCTCTTCAACACTTGTATGAGCAACATAACCTCTTCCTCTCCTATTGTTGAAGTTGTTGTCGCTGCCATTGTTGTTGTTATCGGAGGGTCTTTGAGCATCTCTTCTATCAGGGAAATCTCAGGTTATGTGGCCAAATTTTTACACCTCTGGCATTAGATTTTAGAGAAGTTCCTTCTATTAATGTTGAATGGTGGAGCAGGCTTCTTTGGCTTCCCTTTGAAATTTCTTCTTTTCCCTTCTCCTTTCACATTGGCTGCAGATGTTGTAGGCTCTCCTTCATCTTGTTTTAGAATTCTTCCTTTGGAAATGAGCCTGGATTCCTCTTGAGTGCAATAGACCAAGATTTCATCAAATGAAGGAGGCTCCAATCTACTACCAATGCCTGAAATGCATGACTCCCAAAACATGGGGATCTCGCCAAGGGCCATCTGTGCAAGTTCTCTTTCAAGAAAATTTTCTCCAATGGAAAGAAGATGATCTCTTATTTGACAGATTCTCATGAAGTACCTTGTTATAGATCCTTGTTTAGTCATCTTGATGTGACGAAGTTGGCTCTTCAAAGAAATGATGTGGCTAATATTGTTGACCTCATACATCCCAATCAATTTGTCATACATCTCCTTTGACTTCTTCAGCTTGGACACATAGGTGATGATATGATCCCTGAGTGAATCAATAATGATTTTCTTATCCTTGATCTCACCTTTCTTGTACTTGGATTTTACACTGACATTGGCACTCTCAGGAGGTTCAACTACCTTTCCTTACAAATATTTCATCACGTCATTTTCTTCAAGGGTCAAATCAAATCTAGCCCTCCATGTTGCAACGTTGGAGGCATCATTCAACTTTTCTTCAATCTTGAAGTAGGAGGAAGTCATCTTGCCCAAGAAAGTGACATTCAATCAACAAAAAGAGTGTCTCCAAGAGGTTCTCGCTAGTCTCCTTAGGCTAACCTTCACCCTAATAATAGACAATTAAAAAAAAACAAAAAATGTACAATAGAAGATAACCAAGCACAATGAAACACAAATATTTGGTCAAAGACCAGAGAAAATCCCCACAAGGGGAAAAACCCTTTGATCAATTATTATTCTATTAGTCAATCAATGTTCAACTTGAGATACATAATCAAAATAGTACAACCAATCAAAGTCAAAGCCTTGACTTCCAAATCAACCAATCCAATATATGTCAACAATGAGAGAGAAATTCAAATATGGTCAAAGCTACTCATCTACAATATTTTGGCTTGTGAAGGAACAATCAACAACAATGAACATTCTACCCTCAACAGTCAACCTACCCATAAAATTTTAATCAACCCAGCAGTAAACTCAACCTTTTTTACTTAGCAAAACTCAGTCAAAACAATGACAAATTCCTTCCTGCAATGCAATCAAACTTCCATAGTCAACCTGCGATCAAATCCTTGCTCAGAGCTACGATCAATCCCAGTCAAAGTTCCCAAAACAGTTCGGTCAACCCAGCGATAAATTCAGTCAAAGTATCCCTCCAAGAACTCATTCAAAGCAACAAAAGAAGAGCTCAATCAAAAAAAGTCAATGAAAGTCAAAATAGCCCAAAACAAAAGTCAACATAAGTCAAAACATAACCTTCTCCCTCCTCTTTGCACATGTGAACTCGACCCATAATTTCAGGGATGCTTTGATGCTTGATGTGATGGGCCAAAACAAGGTCTATTTATATGAGGTTTTGGAGGGTCAATTTCCTTCTTGAGGTTGACTTGACTTTTGTGGTTGACTTGGTCAAGGGTAACAAATGTGACTTTTTCCCATCGATTTTAATGATGAAATTCGTACCATAGATGCCAATTTTCAACATCCATAATGACAAGAAAATGTGTTAAATTATGGTATGTTCTATGCTTAGAGAAATTTACTTCAATTTCTTCTTATTAGCCCAAATGATGCCAATTCTCAGTGTAGCAATCACATTAACATATAATTAAAATGCTGATAGAACATAAATAAAATCGACAGCAGACAGGGCAAGACAAGAGACACAAGATGTGGCGGCTAGCTGGGGACAAACCCCAATGCGGGGAAACCCTTGATCAATTCTTCAATATTCTTCAATAATTCAGCAGAGAGAGAGAGAGAGTACAATATCACAAATCTATGATTTTATATGAGCAGCAATACAACAGCAACCGTCAAATTCAAAGCTAGTCAAACAACTCTAATTTCACCTCAAGTCAACCTTGAAGAACTCGGTCTTCAATAGAAACATAGGCAACCTAAAACAACCCTCAGTCAATAGTCAAACAACAATCAACGAACAACACAGCCTGCGGTCAGCCCTAACCAGTGAACATTGGTCAACATTTGGTCAATGTATCACCCAAACCAAAAATGTGCAATTCAGATATGGTCAACGCACTACCCAGTAGCTCGGTCAATGGTCAACAGCCCTGCACCTGAGTCAACGCAGCCCTTAAAACAGAAATCCATGCTCCTTCTAGCACGTGTGAGAGATCAGTTGCTCCTACACTTGCCCAAATAGATTAGGAGAGAGAATATGATGAGATGAGTGATAGTGAAATGAGGCACAATGTCTCCTTCCTTTATATAAAACGTTGAGGCTTAGCTGGGGGTGTGCCACACACTTTATCTTGTTGGCCGACCTTGAAAAATTGTCAAGAAATACAAATAAATTCATATCTCCATGAATACATGTCGGAATCGGATGATCGTACACCTTGATGAGAGGAATCCAAGAAAAATATCAGTTTCCATAAATAAGATGACCCACATGGAGTTTGGCCCTAGTTGCCAATTTTAACACTCCCTCTCAACTATGGAGAACTCCATCTACTAATCCATGTGTCTGTTGGCACTATATCTGCCATAAAATGTACTACCCTGCACTTATCGACTCTGCTCTACTAAACTATGAAGAAGAAGAAATGATCGAGGATGTATCATACCATCCTCTACTGACCCGAAGTCAGTCCCAGATAGAAGAGAGTGCCCAATAGCGCTCTTACTGACCCGAAGTGAATCCCAATGAAGAAAGTGTGTCATACCACTCTTACTGATCCCAGATCAGTTCCTAAAGAGAGAGTTATATCACTCTTACTGTTGGGAAAAGGTCCCCTGGGGTCAATTTTGGGGGTTACAAACCCAAGTTTTGGGGCAGAAGGCCTAAAGTTTGTATGAAGAATGTAAATTCTCTGTCTTTTGTGGTCACCGAGCGTCAAGATGTCTAAAGTTAAAAAGGTTTTTTTCCCTTAGTCTAGATAAGTTGTGTCGGTTTTGGAGATCTACCCATGGTCCATGAGCCATGGGATTGTATAGAAAGGGAAGTCTTAGAAGATCTAAGGAGACAGTACAATAAATAAGTTAGAATTCATAAGTCATTGATGTAATAGGTTGGGGCGAGCTAAGAGTGAGAGTCTTAGCATAGGAAGAGGCTCTACAGCTGAGTGCGCAGAGGCCTAGGGTGGAAGTTCGCAGCTGATTGTGCGGACCCCTGCAGCTGTGTGCACAAGGCGGAACTTGAATCATAAATAAAGAGAAGTATTTTGGAATCACTGTTTTTTCTGTCTCTGATTATTGCATCCGATTATGATATGTTAAGTTTAGGGTTTACATTATAATATTAAATTGATGCGCGAATGTATTTGTTTCTAACTATTATTTGAACGCAAGTAGTAATATATGTTTACGCGAGGGTAATCTTAATTGCATGATAAAGTCGGCTAACCACTAAGATAATTAGCAAAACAAGACAATAACATATTTACAGAGGCGCGTAAGTGCTTGAATCATTGTTTAGGGTTGTGTGAAGGACAGTCAGATACCTTTGCAGAGGTTCTGAAAGATGAAAGAGGAAATACATCGATAAGCCCTAAAGGCTTATTGATCTTCGCGACGATAGGAGTGAGTATATAAAATCGACATCACGACTATATTAGGGTGCGGAAACTTGGTTCTTGCATCCCCCCATACTGCTTCGAGTGAAACTTCAATCCGCGCTCCATGGATTGATGCTGAAAGTTCCAGTAATGTAGGGATTTGCTTGGTTGCTTAACGTTGAACCTAGGTCAGGGCCAGCCTAAGCCAAAAAATGGTTCCGTTGCCGGGAACGGGATCTTCATAACGAGATGTGTGATGGCGTATCATTGGAATCCAACTAAGAAAGAGATCGAAAACTGGTTGGATAAAAAGATCCACAAATTTGTGGCACAAGAAAACAAGAATCTGTGATTGATGAAAGAACAGTGGTTGGACAGGCACCTATACACATAACTACATGAAATCTTCTTTTGTTCCTTCCCGGTTGAGTTATACGAGTGGATCACAAAGTTGGCAGACGACCAAGGAAGGTGGAGGCTTGACACTCTGATTATTTGGACACCAGAGTTAGTAAGGAGATTGGAAGCGTCTGAAGATAAGATCGTGTGCACTTTCGACCATTGGCTTGACCGCATCATAGGAGGATTTGTGACAGAATTCGTAGTCGATACCTCTATCAGGTACAGTGAAGTAGAGCGTCGCTTCTTTAAAGGACCACGAGGTAAGTATTTAAAATCACTAAATACTTGGATTAAGATGCTCTTATGTGAATAGCGGGTTATGCGGTTACCTTGATGTTTGGAGTTACATGAAGCGGAAAGTGTTTCAGGGACGAAGGAAGAAAGGGTCTTGAGTATAGCGTACTGATCGGTCCTCCTTTGAGTGGCAATGAAGGAGAAGTGCAGTCTTCTCCACTGAGCGCTGCTCAGATGATAAGACAAGGGTTCTCGCGAATACCTACACCACCTCCATCCTCATCCCATCCATCCACAACACCTCCATCCTCATCCCATCCATCCTCACCGCCTCCACTCACTCCATCGCCCACACCACCACCACCTCCACCATTGTTCAACATGGCAAACTCCATAAAGCTACCTATATTCAAGGGCATAGGAAATGAAGATCTGGACCAGTTTTGGTTTGTCGCGAAGGCTATATGGGAAGCTCAGGGTATCACAGACGACCAAATGAAGAAATCCACGTTGGTTAGTGCTTTGCAGGACCGCGTACTAACGTGGTACATTAAGTACAGTACTGATAACCCAACGTCCAAGTTGGCAGATAATCCAGGTTGCGCTGAATAAAGACGTCAATAGACGTAAGTATCAGGTGCAATCAATTGTGGGATTCAAGGAGATCATGATGAAGCATAGGGAGATGCCCTGGGAGATGGATCAGAGATTGAAGTGTAAGGTCCGTGAAGCCAACATGAATCTAACTAATGGGAAGCACCATGAATGGTTTGTCGCTGCACTCCTGCCTTATTTAAGGGTTGCGCTGTCACAACAAAAGACTGGGACTCAGGCGAAAGCTCTAGAGATTGTGATGAGATTACATGAAACACCGATGCCAGATGTTAACTTAGGGGTTCAACATATTCATGTGCAGTTGCAGAACCTCTTCCTGGAGACGCAGAGTCTAAATAATGATAGGACAGCTCGGCCTCAGGTCCGCGAGAAAGTCAGGTTCCTGAAATGCAAAGGTCAGGGGCATGACAAGGACCATTGTCTTGTCTTTGCGAACTATGTTGCAGCAGGGGGGCCAATGCTTGTACGGTCGGAGGTTGTGGCAGGGCCAAGTGCAAGGCCCGCACTATGGTGCGCTATATGCCAGGTGGTTGGGAAGCATGCGACCAACAATTTCCATTTGTTGTAGAAATTTATACAAACACTGCAACAACTCTTCTGCAATTTCTGTCAATCAGTAGGTCATGAAAAGTACAATTGTCATAGTTACGAATTAATGATGGACAGGACAGTTGCATACAGGGTGCAGGTAGAAACACGGCCTCCAGACCAAGCCATTGGGGGAACACGAGGTGAGTATCAAGGGCGTGGCTGAGGCCGAGGTGAGAGAGGGCCTGGTAAAGGATGAGGGTAGCTTATTTGTTACAATTGTGGAGGACCAGGAAACTATGCGAGGGACTGTTCGAATCCGACGTGACTTTCATGCCGCTATTGTAAATCAGTTTGACCATGCGACTGAGGATTTCCCTATATTGGTGGCTAATATTTGTGAAAAAATGGGCACAGCCTCCGCAGCCGATGCAAAACCTCCAGATGATGAGGGCTGACCCTCTCGAGGAAGACCCTAAAATAAACATTATGTTGCGAAGCGGAACTATGATGGGGGAGGATAAAGGAAAGCTACCTGCAGAAGGTGAATGAGTCCGCAAAGTACCAGAAAAAGAGACTGGGTTTGATATGGAGCGTGCAAAAGAAACATTTATGGAAGCAAAAAAAAGCTTCACTGAGGCCTCTATCTCAGGAACTCGGGAGAAACCAGTTGAAGAAATGGAACCATCCATGATTACCACATTTGTGGAGACCTGCATGAAACTGCTCCACGATAGTAAGGCTGTGAAGGGCTTGCAAGAACTTATCAATCGATGTGCTGGTAAGAATGGTGCTACCGTTGAACCACGCATGGTCAGGAAGCTTGGAAAGCACAACGCAAGGTTGGGCATGAAATGAAACTCACCACATAGATAGGGGAATATGAAATGGACCAAGTTATCTTGGATTTGGGGTCCGACGCGAATGTCAAAACAAACTTGGGAAAGAATGGGGAGACCTGTGCTCTAGTGGTCTCCAATCCAGTTAAGAATGGCGAATCAACAGAAAATTGTCCCAATGGGGAGGCTGCAAGGGGTGACAGTTAACATCGAAGGCGCGAGCGCGCGGCGGATTTTGAGGTAATAGAGATTGTGGATGATAGAAATCCCTACCATGTGCTCCTTGAAATCGATTGGGCCACTAACATGAATGGGGTAATCAACTTGAAGAAGCGAAATATGATATTCGAAAAGAAGTCGCTCTGCATAGTAGTGTCACTAGATCCTGTAGAGGAACTATGCTATATAGAGCCAGTCCGTGATTATGAAAGTGATGACGATTTGGACCAGATTTACAAGATAACAACGTGAGACCAAGATTGGGTAAATCTGACAGCAGGCAGACGTATTGCACGGGACCTCGAGAGCTCCTGCACATCATATTTAGATGAAGAACTAGAGGGCTGGCAGAACCAACTGCATGAAGTATCTACGCTATGTTGTAATGTGATGACCAAGTCATTGTGTTGTGTGCCATTAGAAGTAAGGAATCTTCCTTCTTATAGTGGGTTGACTGATGTGGATATATTTTTGGATGCATTAGCAAGGGAAGTGTCGGAGAAGCACTCCTTCCAGGCCCGGATTGGGCGTTACGCGCTACGGCCGCGAGATGGTGGGGTACACACAAGGATAATTTCAAGGATTGGCGCGAATATATGAGGATGATGAGAATACGGTTTGGATAGCCGGAAGTGCGAATGACAAACAAGTATGATGGAAGGGATGATCCACGCGAACACTTGGCCAAATGGACTAGGGCTTATGGAGCGGAGCCCCAGCCTGAATGGGTGCATCTGTTTTGTCATACCCTGGATGTCATACCAATGAATTGGTACTTGGAAACCAAGCTTCACCATGGCATTGAAGAATGGGACATCTTGCGTTAAGGGTTTATAATGACATTAAACTTTGAGGATGGGTTTGACTGTATTGACGCGGAGCTACAAGAGGTTAAAGAAATGATCTTTAGGACACCACAGGATCCTTTGGACCTAATTTAACTTAATTGGACTACACAGTTGAGCCACGCGCTGGAATACTATAACGTGACTGCTGAGGAAGAGGACGAGGATCCTAGAAAGATTAATATCCCAGAAATCGAGGGTCATTGCGAGGTTGAAGGACTAAAGATAGAGAATCCAGACATAACCGTGCCACTGAAAACTATATAGGTCAACATTGGCAAAAAAGAGGAGCCGAAATTTGCAAAGATTAGAGACTATTGGGGTGATGCAACAGTAGATAAGGTCACCAAGCTCCTCTGCGAATATCAAGATTTGTTCCCCACGAAGTTTTATAATATGAAGGGTATAATAGGAGACCTGGATGTCATGAAGATCACCCTGAAACGAGACGTGAAACCTGTGAATCAAAGACCTTACCACCTTAATCTGAAGTATAAGGAAAGGGTCCGCATTGAGTTAGATAAGATGCTCGCAGCTGGAATTATTGAGCCAGTGGAAGAATCTTATTAGGTAAGCCCAATAGTGGTTCATGAAAAGAAACATAAAAAAATAAGGATATGCGTGGATCTTCGGAAGCTGAATGACGCTTGAGTGCATGATCCTTTCCCAACCTCATTCACTGAAGAGGTCCTGGAAAATGTAGGTGGCCAAGAAGCATACTCTTTCATTGATGGGTTCTTTGCGTACCATCAGATCAAAATCGTGCCTGAGGATAGAACCAAGACGACCTTTGTGATTGAATGGGAATGTTTTCAGTACACCGTAATGCCTTTTGGGCTGAAGAATGCGCCAGCAATCTTTTCGCGCGTAGTCATTGCGACATTCATAGACTTCATTCATAAGTTTCTGGAGGTATAATTTGACGATTAGACAATGTTTGGATTGGTCGAACGTCATGTGGCAAGTATGCGCTTGATGTTAGATACATGTCGAAGATACGAGATCGCGCTCAATCTAAAGAAGTGTTTGTTTTGTGTCCCTTTCGGGATCCTGCTGGGTCATGTAGTATGTAGACAAGGATTGATTGTAGACCCGCAAAGATTGTGGTGATAATCAACTTGGAGGCGCCAAGGAATGTGAAACAGTTGCGCACAACTCTAGGGCATACCAACTTCTATAGGAAGTTCATCAAGAGATATGCCCAGATCACCGCGCCCATGGAGAAGTTGTTGAAAAAGGATGTTATGTTCTGTTGGAATGATGAATACTCGAGGAGCTTGGACATGCTGAAAGAGAAAATGGTCATCGTGCCAATCCTAGTCTTTCCGGACTGGAAGAAGGAATTTCATGTGCACGTGGACGCCTCATGTATTGCACTGGGGGCCGTGTTGACACAGGCGGGCAAGGGGGAATTGGACCATCCTATATCATTCATGAGCAGGAAGTTGTTCAAGTATGAGAAGAAATATTCCACTACAGAGCGCGAAGGACTAGCCATGGTGTATGCGCTCCAAAATTTCAAGCATTATTTGTTGGGTGGACATTTTAAGATATATACGGATCATTCTGCATTGAAATACCTAGTCAATAAGCCTGTGTAGGGGGGGGAAGATCTACAGATGGTTGTTGTTGTTCCAGGAGTATGACTTTGAAGTTATTGTGAAGTCAGGATCACTGAATGTGAGACTTGATCATATGTCGCGCATTGAAACCGAAGAGGAACCTACTAATTTGGAAAAGGGGTTGCCTAACGCACAACTCTTTGCAGTGTGCATCGCGGACAATCACTTTGAAGATATCATACATTTCGTGACGACGAGAACTGCTCCAGAAGGGTATACAAGCTAGCAGAAGGAGTTAGCAGTGCGCACGGCAGACTTATCTGTCATTGCGGGGCACTTGTAAAAAATAGGGTCAAACAAAATATTGCGACGTTATGTACCTGACTTTGAACGAAGCAGCATTCTCGTGGAGGCTCATGGAGGAGCTGCGGGAGGAAATTATGCACGAAAATCAAAAGCGCAAAAAGTTCTATGTGTTGGGTTGTGGCGGCCAACCCTGCATAAAGATGTGAAAGCATATTGTAGGGCATGTGACGCACGTCAAAGGATGGGTAGGCCATCACGAAGGGATGAACTGCCTTTGATGCCACAGGTGATGTTACAACGATTCAAGAAATGGTCGATTGACCTTGTGGGTCTAATTCAGCCTCAAGGAAAGAAGACAGGTGTGTGGTATATCATCACCGCGACTGAGTACTTGACCAAGTGGGCGGAGGCACAGCCTGTGAAGGACTATACAAGCGCGACAATAGCGAAGTTTATTTTTGAATACCTATTGACAAGATTTGGCTGTCCAAAGATCTTGATGAGTGATTGTGGTATGCACTTTCTTAATGAAACAATCAGCGCGTTGACATGTTGGACACCTAATCCTCTAAGGGTTGGTGTGGAAGTTGAACAGCCAAAAGGAGTCCAAGAGACCACTTGGAATATGAATCCAAGGGCCACACCATGTACCATAAATGTATATCATTTGTTAATAATAAATGTACTCTCCTGCTTATCATTCATCTTTGTACTGTGAGTGTGTGTGTCTAACATGATATCAGAGTTGGCGATTGCTGGTCCTACTCCATTTTGAGCCATTATTTTCCTGCAAATACTCACATATCATTTAGGTTGCCTTGAGCGCTTGTGAGTCATGCGCTCTGTATATTCTGCCATGCAAAAACGCTTCTATTCTCTGTAGTATCAGTTCACCGAATTGCTGCTCCTCTCTGCCATATAATAATATGCTTGACAGTTTTGCTACATGTGTTTTCAGCTCTACTTCGGTGGCGCGATTGTCCATACCACCGTTGGCTCGAGTTTATTTAATACCACTCTACCCCCCGATTGTCATGCTCTATGGCTCCAATCCAATGTAATACCTGATACCACCATACATTATACCACCTTTGACGCCGCTTCCACAGAGTCGTAGAAAGTTGATTGTGAGTGGCATTAAAACCTGCTGCATTTTGACTCAAACGAATTTGATCCTGAGACTCTACCCATTTCTAGGGCATTATAAGGGCTATTCATGGCATTTGTGCCAGTGGCTGGTTATGTCAGAGATTCTGACAAGCTTTGAGTGTTTGATGCAGAAATAGTGCTCGTTTATGAAGAAATATTATGATCAACGTTGTAAAGTCATCTAATTCCCACACCTTTAGATGCTTCTTTTGCCAGTAGGCGTCGAATTTGCTGATTGTCGTTGTCCTCACTGCATTTTCCAAGCAATTTTCTCTTCAGCCGTGTGTTCCAGTAGTTCTTTATGTCTTGTCTGTTCGCCCTGGCAACTGGGCTGCAGTGATAGACCATATGCTTCCAACGCTGGTATAGAGGGTGCAAATGATGTCATCTTCTTCTTCGAAGAAGTCACCATGCTTAATATCAGGCCTCAAATAATTCAGCCATCTCAGCCTGCAACTCTTGCCACACCTTTTTAAACCTCTAATATTGCTAGTATAACATTGCTCATATACATTGTTTCACTGTTTCATATACATTGTTCCATATATGTTGTTCCATATACGCTATTCTGATATAAATTCATCCATATACGTTATTCATTGGGTGTCGACACCTGGCCAATCGTTGACTGGACTCCTATCATACTCCCTTATTTTTTAACTCAGCTATCACCACTAATAGTCTTAACTCTGGCGAGAAGTGCACTGTTGGGAGAGGGAACTGTGTAGGCGAGAAGTGTTATCATGTAGAGGGAAAAGAGCATCGAATACCACACTTCGAATACCCAGCTTTCATATGCAAATTTTGAGCTACTGTTAATGAAAGTTGTGTTTGATGTGGTGTAAAGGGATTGAGTTCTGGACGGTATGTGACCAAGTCTTCTCACAAAGGATTGGTTCCTTGTTCTTCTGCTGCACATGAGCGTTGAAGACGTATTAGATAGCGGGGTCAATGCGTTTATTGATTCATCATAATTTCAAATCATCACCACAGAGAGGAGTCAACAATATACTGCAAAAAAAAACAATCTTGAGCACTGTGCATCAATAGACCTCATATTGCAGCCATTTTACTGTGCTTCGGGCTAATTCGTCACCAGCAAAGAGGTATACACAATCCAGGCACTTGGAAGTTGAATTCTTCATCCAACGACTTTAGTATCTCGTTGTCACATTATGTTTAAGGTTGTTGTTCAATATTTTTGTTGACTGTTGGATTTGAGAATAGGGGCCTAATTTCCGCAGCGCGACTAAGGGCAAGGGGTTGTGCTTGACTTGCAAAGCAGAAAAAATAGCCTGTGTCACCACGGTTTAAGATTTGTCCTGTATTGTATTGGTGGTCATGGATCCTTTTGTTTTAAGCTCGTGGATGTCTGGTGGTTGCTCTATTTAATTTTATATGCTGGTCATGAGTAAATTGTTATTCATACGTAGTGGATTGTGAATACATTACAATCATTGTTGTTTGTTGGTTGGAGGATAAGTCTTTGAGTTGAAGTCTTGGTATGTACATTGAATAGAGTTATTGCACACTAGTTATTTGGTGCACATTTAACAAGGATATTGCAGTGACATTGAGTTGTGAGTGGTTGTTGCTTCTTCCTCATTGGTTAATAGTTGTGATCAGTTTCTTTAAAGTGTAAGTTTGATAATGAAGAAAATGACCAGAGTTGATAATGCATTAGAATTGTTAAATGCTCTCATACATTCCACTGTTGATGAGATGGTTAAAATCAACAAAAACTCTCTATCCAATATTAAAATATGTCTACAAAATGCACAAGAGAATATTGAGTTTTTGCAATTGGAGGCAAAGCTACAACAAGGAGAGTTACAAAAGTATAAGCATCATGACACCCATCAGCAGTGAATCAATAATGTTGATCTAGTACCAAATGAAGCAACAATTGTACATGTAGATGCAGAAATTCAATCTACACTTCCCAAGCCCATCATCAGACCTTGGGAAGAGCTTGTCCACAACAAGCACAAAACTAGTATTGGATATGACAAAGATGTGTCATTTCATATTCCAGACTACTCCAAACCAATCCAATTTCAAAGTGTTGGATTTACTCAAGACGGTTCATCTTCACCTGCTCCTCATGACAGTTCACCTCCAACTGTTCCAGATTCTGCTCTTCTTCCACAAAGACAACAACAGATTATGAAATGCCAACACTGTGACCGAGTTGGCCATCTGAAAGATCATTGTTTTGATATTCATCCATGTAAGCATTGTCATAAAACCAGTCATTATTCAAATGGATGCTTCAGAAACAAACCTCCTGCAAGAACAAATATTCATCTTGGATGGATCGCTTCTTGGCAATGGGCATCAACAGCCAAGAAGATATCCCAGTCACATGTCAGAACTTGTTCTAGAGTATTGAACAGTCTTGCAATTGATTTTTTTCCATCATCTCACGTTGTATCTGACAGGGGGGGAAATGATGGTCATCTACAAGCTTCAAAGCCACATCAAGCAAGCCTGAGCCACAACCTGCCACACCAGATTCAAAGTTGTAGCCAGAGACAAAGATGCCATTGAGCATGCCTTCAGTCGGTGATACCTCTTCAAAGAATTGGGGACACTTCCTTCTTGCCAGTTTTGGAAGAGTTCCAGGAATTTCATTAAGCATTCCAGAGTTGTTGGTCATCCTTAAATCATCACAGGTTGAGACTTCCCTTTTTAGTTTGAGGTTCTCCCTTTTATGCGGGGTGAGACCTCCCTTTCATGGTTGAAGGTTTCCCTCTTCAAAACATTAGGAGCACTTCCTCTAGCAGAAGACCTGAGCTTCATGCCAGACTTGGAAGAGTTCCGGGAACTACACTAAGCGTTCCAGTGTTGGTGGTCATCCTTAAACCATCTCCCTTTATACCAACATTTCAGAGAGCACATTCAGCCTAGTGCTACCATGCATTTTTGCACGTTTGTATTACAACTCTCTTCTTAGACTCATACATAACCCTTCGGATTAAGGGGGGGAATGTTGGACACCTAATCCTCTAAGGGTTGGTGTGGAAGCTAAACAGCCAAAAGAAATCCAAGAGACCACGTGGAATATGAATCCAAGGGTCACACCATGTACTATAAATGTATATCATTTGTTAATAATAAATGTACTCTCCTTCTTATCATTCATCATTGTACTGTGAGTGTGTGTCTAACATGATAGAAGAATTTTAGTTGTATCATCAGAAGAGTACGCCTTATCACCCGTAGGCCAATGGGATGGTAGAAGCATTCAATAAGATACCAGAGAACGCATTGACGAAGGTCTGCAATTCTCATAGAAATGACTGGGATGTGCATGTACCAACGGTGCTATGGGCCTACAAAACGACTTGCAAGAAGTTGACTAGGAAAATTCCTTTTAGACTCATGTATGGCGTAGAAGTTGTGATGCCAATGGAATACATTGTACCTAGTCTGCACATAAAGGCACTCATAGGAATGGCGGACTGCGGAGCCCTAGAAGAGAGACTTGCACAGCTAGTAGAGCGTGAGGAGGACCGATTTCTAGCTAGATTTCATCAACAAGTTCAAAAGGAGCATGAAAAGGCATGGCACGATCGGCACATCAAACTGTGCACCTTCAAGGTAAATGATCTAGTATTGTTATATGACAGTAAATTTGATAAATTTCCATGGAAATTTCACATGCACTAGCTAGGGCCATATGTCATCAAGGAGATTATTGATGGTAGAGCAGTTCAGCTGGTCAAACTGAATGGAGAACCCTTCCTAGGGAAGGTGAATGGCAGCTAATTGAAGCCATACATCGGTGATCCAACTAGGTGATTATATGAGGGAAGCACAGTCTTAGCGCTCTAGGCAGTTGAAATGAGGCGCGGGACTATAAACTACATTGCCCGGGTTGGAGAGCTGTGCAAAGAAAGAATTGCGTGGAATGAGGGAACGTCATATAGTCCACAACAACGCGCAGAGGGTTGTGCTACCAGGGGAGAAATTGTACAAAGCATCCGGAAAATGATCGTTAGAGTCACTATTCCTAATTTGACTACGAAAGAACGACCAAATGGAGCGGGTGGCGGCATTTAAGTCAGAATTTATGGGAAAGATCTTTGGAAATCTGCCATCGATCTAGCATTAATGAACCAATTTTGGGGGGAATGGTCAAATTTGAATTTGAAATTGCCTATAAATTACAGGTGGTTGCCTAGCGAAAAACACTTGCCATTTTGAGAATTGAGTTGTTGAGCTCTCAGACGCACATGAACCTTGAAACCTTCAAAATTTTGCTAGTAAGTTCTGTGCTTGAGACATTGTCACAGGTGAATCAGGAGCTATTGCATAGAATTATGTCGATGCCTACTGAAACTATGAGCACGAAAGCAGTGACAATCAAGGGAGTTGTTCCATAGGTGGCTATGGCAATAGAAGGAGCTTCCCGGAGGTTGCGCCTGCAGAGATACCAGATGAAGTATCGAAGTTGCCATGGTCGCCTAGACCAAGGCCTACCCCGACCAAGGAGGATCCCAAGAACAAGAAGGGAAAGAAGGTCGCGCCACCACAGCTGGTGTGCGCATCTCCTAGAAAACACCCACAGAAGGATAAGCCCACCGCTTAGGAAAAGGGCAAGACGATTAACCTAGAGCCGGAAGAAGAAGACATTGAGGATATCCTAATGGATGATAAGGATGTGGGGGTGGAGATGGAGGATGTTGAGATTGAGGGGTCTAACCCCATCACCAATTTACCAGAGTATGTTCCTTTGTGCAGTGGCAAGACCAAGGTGCCCAAAGACATTGATAAAAGTAAAGTCACCCTACACACACCCCTCTTGCTGAACCAAATTTTGTTCGAAGGACCGTGCTTGGGGAGTGTCCCCCTTTTAAGATTAGAAGACTGGGATTTAGCGGACATAGAGTGGTTTCCTCACTTAGCAACGAATCAACTCATGCACCGCGTGTTCCACAAAACCACTGGAGTAACCGTGTTGGAGCCGCGGAAGTCGCTGAGAGGCATGGATAAGGCAGGATTGCTCAACTTGCTATGGGTATCGCATTACAACCGCGCGCCCATCACAATGGTGGTAATCAAGCAGCTACTCTGCTTGGTACACGATGGGTGTTTGTGGCTAGAGGAGCCAATACCTATCACTGATAGGCTGATCCATAGGATCACACAGTTGTCGTACACAGGGGAAAATCCGGCAATGATGTTTGGCGGGAAGGCTGGCGAGCATGCCCTCGCGAAGAGAATGATGGAAAAATTTAAGTTTGTAAATAAGTCGTGCGGTTACTCCATTTCGAGCATCTTTGACCCTGCAGTCAAAGTGGCAACGCAACTCTTAGCAAGAAAGGTCATGCGGAAGTGTCGCGCAGACGAAGTGTCGACACCAGTCGTAGATTTGGCAGCCTAATGCACGGAGGGAGTTCAATTTAATTAGGTGTGCTACCTCTATGGTGAGTTCCTCGTGAACTGTCGTGAGGCGCAAGATTTCAGCGAGACATTTCACTATGCATGGCTCTTGTTGTCCATAGTGTTGGTAGCATGGAAGCTACCTAAAGACAGTCAATTTCCTTCGGTCGAGTTAGACCTACCAGAGCCCGCGAAGTATGCTTCGATGTGGGTGACTAAGGATCCTCAGAGGATAAAAGATAGCAAGATCTTTTGGACTTTAATGGAAATGAACGTGCATACGGCCATCAGCGCAAGCCGCAGTTATCACCTACTAATTTTGGCAGGTTGCAGGAGTACGTGGAATTCAAGTCTGACTTCCACCACGTCTCAATACAGGTACAAAAGGACCCTGAGCAAAAGTGGCATGACTTGCCCTATTTGGCCACAGATGACACGATCGACATGGTCCTTGACTACTCGCCAACAAAGTGGCACACTACGTCGGACTTGGCACAGCATCGAGCAAGACCACTGCACAACGCAAGAAGGAAGAATCCAAGTTGAAGATGGGATGAAGGGTTGCGAAGAGGAAAAAGGAGGCCGACAACAAGGCTAAGGCAGGGCGTTGTCGCACAACAACTGGGTGGGCAGGTAGGAGAAGAGGAGCGCGGCTCTGACGAAGGTTATAGATTGCCTTCACCAGAGATAGAAGAAGAAGAGGACAAACAGACGAAACAGGGAGTAGTGGACTCAAAGACGACTCTATTGGAAGAAGTCCAAAGCGAGCAAGACATCTTTGGATCCGATCACCTTGACAGATGGGGATCTGAATGATATAGAGGATATGGTGTGGGATGCCACCACAGAACTGCTGCAACATTTCAAGCAGAAGTAGCAACAAGCATTGGGCGTTATTCAGATGGGTCTTCGCGAGCTGCAAATCTGTGCCTCACACATGCAGACCAGTGTGTCACCCACCAGTGTGGCCATTGGCACCTCAGAAGTCGCGGAGATGCTGCGCTCTAGGGACGCCCAAGCCATAGTGTTGCCAGATGGAGCATTGACAACAATGACTGACGCTGACAGACCCACTGTCAGTGCCCTCAAGGACATGGGACTTAATCTTTCAGTGCTTCCTAGTGAAGTGCTTTACCTTTTACGGGACGGTGTGATCGTTGAACTACGGGCCCGCGATCACTGCACTTTGCAGGTGATTAGTGAGCAAAATGTCAACAATGCTCAGATGGTTGTACAACACGACTCTGCCATAAACCTTGTGACCGACCTCACAGATAAGAATCAATGCCTTACTAAGGTTGTGGATGAAACATGTCAGACTGTCCTGGAGCTGGACATCCCTGAGGCTGAGCCAATCGATGTGCGGGTTCGAAAACTCGTTGCGGGAGTATGCAACGCATGCACAAAGTTTGCCAAGGTTCAGCTGGAGTTGAATCTGAAGATCGCGGAGTTGCAGTTGAAGGCATAGTCTTCGAATATATGGAAAGTCAGGGAGCAGCACACGACTGTTGTGGCAGATGCGGTAGCAAGTGCAGTAACAAACTAAACGACACTTTTTGAGCAGTGGCTCGAGGTCCTCACTAGCCTACAAGAGGACACCAATGTACAGAGGTTGGAAACAAAAGCGCGGAACTATAGCAGCGCTATGATGAGGTTAAGGCAATAGCGCGAACTGTTGCCATCACGCAGAGGCTCGCAAAGCTGCATGACGCCAAGGCACTGAAGGAACAAGTAGATGCAGCGCAAAACAAGGAAGTTGTGTTGAAGGCTTGCTTGAAACCTTGGTTAGATGAGCCCTATGAAATCACAACCAGCATTGAAGGCAAGTTGGCTAGTCTGCAAGAGACTCAGCAGCAGCTACATGCTAATAACACAGGGCCAGCGACAGAATAGTTGGTCGAGGAGCTTAAGCAGGCGGCAACATAGTGCGTTGCCGAGGTAGTAGTTGTCCAGGTCGTGTTGGGAGGTCTTCGCGACAAGATCTCTACGCCATTCGAGTGACTCGAGGGTGAGTCACCATGTTTGTGTTGGGGGCCTGTTGGGAACAAGTCCCCTAGGGGTCAATTTTGGGGGTTACAAACACAAGTTTTGGGGTAGAAGGCCTGAATTTTGTATGAAGAATTAAAGTCTCCACATTTTGTGGTCACAGAGCGCAAAGATGTCGAAAGTTAAAAAGGTTTTCCACCCTTAGTCTAGATAAGTTGTGTTGGTTTTGTAGGGAAGTCTTAGAATATCTAAGGAGACAGTACAGTAAATAAGTTAGAAGTCATGATTCATTGATGTAATAGGTTGGGGCGAGCTAAGAGCAAGAGTCTTAGCGTAGGAAGAGGCTCTGCAGCTGAGTGCACAGAGGACTAGGGTAGAAGTCTGAAGCTGAATGTGTGGACCCCTACAGCTGAGTGTGCGGACCCCTGCAACTGAGTGCGCAGACCCCTGCAGCTGTGGGCACAGGGCGGATAGAGTCTGTACTGTGAATTTGAATCATAAATAAAGAAACGTATTCTGGAATCACTATGTTTTATGTCTCTGATTATTGCATCCAATTATGATATGTTAAGTTCTGGGTTTACATTATAATGTTAAGTTGATGTGTGAATGTATTTGTTTCTATCTGTTATTTGAATGCAAGTAATAATATATGTTTACGCGAGGGTAATCTTAATTGCATGATAAAGTCGGCTAACCACTAAGATAATAAGGGAAACGATAGTAACATAGTTACAGAGGCGCGTAAGTGCTTGAATCATCGTTTAGGGTTACACGGAGGATAGTTAGATACCTTCACGGAGGTATTAAAAGACGGAAGAGGAAATACATCAATAAGTCCTAAAGGCTTATCTATCTGTGTGACGATAAGAGTGAGGATATAAAATCGACATCACGACTATCTTAGGGTGCGAAAACTTGGTTCCTGCATCCCCCCATACTGCTTCGGGTGAGGCTTCAGTCCGCGCTTCGCGGATTGATGCCAAAAGGGCCAGTAGTGTAGGGATTTGTTTGGCTGTTTAAAATTGAACTTGGGTCAGGGCTCCCCTAAGCCAACACTTACTGACCTGAAGTTAGTTTCAATTGATCCCATATCAATGTCATCCTAGCATAGGGAGTACGATAGATACACTATGCATCCATCGGTACTAATATGGTCCCTATCCTCATTTCCCTACTCATTGGCCAAATGAGAGGTACTTCCCATGAGTCCCACACTGCATGGGTAGGATGTCTTGACAGGAGAAGGATGAACTACTCATCCTGCCCACATTTCGCCATAGGGTATCACAGGGGAAGGCTGAACCATTCACCTTGTACACAACGCACCACTAGGGGAGGGTGACTCACCCTATGGTCACTCGTCGCTCTAAGAAGTACCCCAAGCCCCCCGGAGCTCCCAGAGCTTAGTGTATGCATCATACAGGACCCTCATAAGAGGGTCTCTCAATGACTCCTAGTCATTCTCAGAAAGTCAAGAATTTAACCTTTCCTAGGGGCTTTGTCAGAATGTCGGCAACCTACTCATTTGTTCTAATATGATGGAGCCTTATTTCTCCTTGTTGTACCATATCCCAGATAAAGTGGTACCTGATATCGATGTACTTGGAGCAACCATGAAATACGGTATTCTCGGATAAACGAATCACACTCTGGTTGTCACAAAGGATCAAGGTAGTATCCAATGTATGTCCAAACAGATCACTGAATAAATTCCTCAACTATACAGCCTCACAAGAGGCCATACTTGCAACAATGTACTCTGCCTCAACGGTTCTCGAAGCCACCAACTTTTGTTTCCTACTCATCCAGGAGATTGAGGCAGAACCCAAATAGAAAGAACCCCCGGAAGTGCTCTTTCGATCCACCACACTGCCTACCCAATCAACATCGAAATATCCATGTAGCCTCACATCTCCGGCAGTGTATCTCAACCCATGAGTGATTGTGCCCCGAATATATCTCAGAAGATTCTTGGCACCAATCCAATGTGAGTGATGAGGCTCAACTAGACACTCGCTCAACGTGTTGACTGCAAAACATATATCCGGACAGGAGTTCACCAAGAACATCAATGCTCTTATGAGTTGACGATACTCAGTAACATTTCCCAAAGCAAGTCCGGAAGCATTACCGCATAACTTCTTGAAGTTAAGCTCCATTGAGGTAGTCACGGGTTGCAGTCCACCATACCAAATCTCTCCAATATATTCACCACGTATTTTCCTTGAGATAGGAAAATCTCTCTTGGTTTCTGCCAGACCTCCAACCTTAGGAAATAGTGCATCAATCCTAGGTCCTTCATCTCAAATTCAGAAGCCAACTCCCTCTTACATTTGTGAATGAGAGGGTTTGCACCTGTCAGAAATAGGTCGTCAACATACAACACCAATATGAGAGGCTTATCATCCTCAACCTTAAAGTAAGGTTCGGGTCGGCTTCACTCCTAGTGAATCCTAGCTTCATCAAGTCGTTATCGATCCTCTCATACCAAGCTCAGGGTGCTTGCTTCAACCCATAGAGGGATTTCTTCAACTTGCATACATGAGATTCCCGATTATGAATCTCAAACCCCTCGGGTTGTTCCACATAGACTTTCTCTTTAATCGAACCATGCAAGAATGTGGTCTTGACATCCATCTAATGTAGGTTCCATCCTTGCGACGTAGCAAGGGCTATGATCAAGTGGATGGTGGTGTATCGAGCAACAAGTGCAAATATCTCGTCAGAATCTACACCTTCTTTTTGAAAAAAGCCTGGAGCAACAAAGCAGGCCTTATACTTTTCAACACTCCCATCGGCTCCATGCTTTATTTTGTAAAGCCACTTCGAGGTGACCACTAATTTTTCCTAGGGTCTGGGGACCACATCGAGACATCATTCTTCATGATGGACTCGTATTCCTCATTCATAGCATCCTTCCATACTTGATGCTTCACGGCTTCTTTGAACGATGAAGGCTCATTTTGAATGATTGTGCTCATAATTGTCAAGTATCCCTAATACCTGGTTGGCTTCTTACTTTCATGGAAAGTCCCTATGGGTGCAATGTATCATTTGGCATCATCAAGAGTCCCCCTAAGCCATGAGGGCCTCTTCCTAGAAGAGGAAGGCTCTTGCAGAGGGGGATCAATAGGATCCATAGGTTCTTCCACATCGGGCAGCGTCTCATCTTCCTTCTCATCTGGCTTCCTGGTGTAAACTTCTTTAGTTTTCCTTATAATAGGAAGATTGTCAACCTTTCTAAGAGCCATATCTTCATCAAAGGTGACATCATGACTAATATCGACTTCCCTTTGACTAGCCACAAAGATTCTATAGCCCTTAGAATTTTCGATATAGCCCACGAAGATTCCTTTATTTCCAGATGCACCCAATTTACTCCTTTTCTCTTTCGGCACATGAAAATATACAAGACTTCCAAAAATTCTAAAATGAGAGACATCAGGTTTCTTACCAGCGAACATTTCTTCGTGAGTCTTTGAATCTAATTCTTGATGAGGGCATCGATTTTGGACTTATACGGTGGTGTTCACAACTTCGGCCCATAGAAACTTCGGAAGCCTTTGATCATGGAGCATGGCACAAATAGCTTCCATAATCGTACGATTCTTCCTTTCTACCACACCATTATTCTCAGGAATGTATGGTGTTGTGGTCTCCCTCTTAATGCCAGCCTCTTTGCAAAAGTCATGGAACTCATTGGATTCATAATCGGTCCCATTATCAGTCCTTAAGATCTTGATCTTCTTCTCGGTTTGATTCTCGATCAAGGATTTGAAGTGACGGAACCAGGACAACACTTCATCCTTCTTTTTCAAGAAGTATCCAAGTCATGCGAGACTAGCCATATGTAAAAGTGAGATAATATAAATATCCTCCCAAAGAGTTCACGGGCATCATACCATATATGTCGAAGTGAACCAACTACAAAATATTAGAGGTCTTGCTATGGCTTGAGGGGAATGGTCCCCTTTTGATATTTCCTACGGCACATCCCATACATACACCTTGATGCTCTATTTTGAACTCAGGCATCCCTTGCCATCAATGAAGGCCACCTTGGAGCCTTTGTCTTCCATTGCCGAAATGGACACCAAGTTCTTCTTGAGATCAGGTACATATAAGACTTCTTGCAAATGGATCGTGTTACCCTGATTTAATTGAAGAGTAACATTTCCTACACCCTTTATCAATAGTTGGAGTTATCTCCAAGAATAATCTCCAAGTGTGTCTCCTTCTCTATCAAATTAGAGAGAGCTTCCTTGTAACCAGTGAAGTGCCTTGAAGCACCACTATCAATAAGCCAATTGTCCAACAAGTCTGGAGGAGAGGTAGCAGAGAGGGTCGATATCATATAATATTGATCTCGCTTATTGTTAAAAATATTTGATTCATACCTGGAGTTCATTTCTTTCTTAAGGGGAGCGAAAAATATAGAGAAGGCGCAAATCCAGAGACATTAAACAAGAAGGCAAAATAGGAAGAATCAAAAGCAAATATGAAAAAAACAAAAAGCATCCAAGATGAAATTGAACCAAGAGAAATCGTAATGGGAGAAAATAGCTTAGAGGAGCAAACCTAGACATAGTCTAAAGAGGAAATGGGGTTACAAGATTACTAGGAAGTGGACATTTAGGCCCTACTCAATGCTCATGGTGAGGAACATATCCACGTCTTAGAAAACCAACTTGAAAAGCTCAAAAGGAAATAATTGAAGGAAAAGAGAAAGGGCCAAGTGAATCATCAAGCCAAACCTCAACAAGACGTTTGGAAATTCAAACCAACCTTCCAAAAAATCACGAGAAAGATGGACATGGGGGGGAAAGGGGCGTTTTAATGACAAGAGGATAGGTTGCAAACCCAAAGAAATAAATTGGAAGACGTTGGGCCCTAATGGCTAACTTGGGCCAAATTCATAATCTATTGAAGAAATACTTCTCCACCCAATCTAAGTTATAATAAAAAAGAGCCTGTTATAGAATATGTGAGGCCGAAATGCCCCATCCAAATAACGATTATTATGGAACTACATTAACCAAGAAAAACCTAGGATCATATTGTTGATTTTTACAAATTTTCTATATCGATAATTACTTCCAATGATTTCTTCATTAATTTATCTCATGCCATATTCATCATTAATAAATTACACATAGAAAATATTCAACAGTAAATAATAAAGATATTAGAATCATGAAGAGACAACCAAACAAAAGAGAGGCAATTTATCTCGGGAAAACCCTAAACTAGGGGAAAAACATGACAACCCTTTCTTATAGAGATTTGTCCATTCAACAAAGAAAAAATTTAATTTTTTCCAGTCAAATAAGAAAAAATGTTAATCAGAATCAAACCCAGGTCAAATCTAGTCAACCAACATATGAATAGTCTCATAAATTCGGTTAGTTAGAGCCTTAAAAATTTTGGTCTGCCTCAAATTGTATCCTTCCATCTAGCCTCAAATTTTGTCCTCTTTCCTTTCCTCAGATTATGCCCCTGAACTCGTCCTTCTTGTGATCTCAATTCAGCCTCAAATGATTTGGATTGGATGCCAAAATTGGAGAGAATGAATGCCTATATATAGATTTTAAAAGGGTTGAATGGGTGTGTCCCTTCACTGGGGCCAACTTGAAGCCGACCTGACATTTGGAGGAAAAAAAAAAATCAAAAATCAAAATTTCCTTTATTTGAATGACTTGAAGTGAAAAAATTATTTGTTATTTTGGAGGGCTAAGGAAAAATTTGAAGACCGGTTATAGCTACAAAAATAAAAACTCCCTCTTAGAAAGGGAGGTATTCATAATGACTTTCGCAAATCTTCTCTTGTTGAAAATTTATCTATTCCAAGAAAAGGTTGAATGATCTCAGCTATGTTGATGTCTCCGTCCATCACATGTTCAACACCAAAACCATGTGGAAAATATCCCCTCATTAGCATCAAAGGAGGAACTAGTCACCCACTAGTTCAAGGTCACCAACTCAACAAGTCATTAATTGGAGACATGTCAAGAACCCCACTTGACCCATGGTGAAACCTAGGGCAATACCTACCCGATGCAAAGAGGCACAAGCTGAACCCACAAGCCAAAACCCATAGAAATAAGGTCAAAACCCCTTTGACTGGGGAAGCATTCTATGTTGATCATGAGGTCAATCTCTCCAACCATAAATAATGGTTTGTTGGTCAAACTCCATGACCAAAGAGAGTAATCAAAGTCAATCTTCCCAACCATAAACCATGGTCTCTTAGTCAAACCCTGTGACCTAAGCGAGTAATCAATATCAATCCCTCCAACCATAAACAATGGTTTCCTGATCAAACTTTGTGACCTAAGAGAGTGCTCAAGGTCAATCTCCTTGACCATATGGTCTCTCAGTGATACCTTATGACCTAACATTACAGAAATTTTGAGGTAAAAAATGGGCCTCAAAACAAAAATGCACAACCAAAATCAAATTTATAAGAACAAATAGGATTCAAGATGATGATGTCAACCATGGGGGTGATTCACTATTTTTGGAGTAAAAAAGTACACATTAAAAATATATAAAAATACAAAAACTATTTTTTCAACTTATCTCTCTACGATTTTAATCAAATTTCAAGTAGGGCCACTCTTTGGATACGGAAATTATTTTTTCATCCAAGGAGTACCCATGTTGCATACATTTAATGGACCTTTCTACACGAAAAAAACGTTTTCACTCATTGGATGCGTTAGCCCTAAGGTGCAGTGCTGCTATTTTGAAGGCTAAAGGAAGGAAATGGTTTGTTTGTTGTCATGGAGAGGTTCCCACATGATCCATCACCCCAATTTTCTCACTCATCCACTCCCATTCTCATTCACCCATGTCCTAACCCAACCCTCACATCATAACAAAACCCACTTTCACCTTGACCCTACGTGAATTAACCCATTTCTGCCCCGAAAATATTACCTTTCTGCCCATATGCGCCCCTTTGCACATTTCTTGAGGTCATCTCGTACCTTCGTGTCCCCCGTCGTCGATCTTCCCACCGATCTGACGGTCTGCATTTCACCCGATCGACATGATATGCTCGATCAATCATCGCTGTTAGATCATTCCTGCCAAATCTAACGGCTATCGCACAGGCAACAAGCCAGAGGGATACCCGCCCAATAAAGGTGGTTTCCTCTCTCTCCTCTGCTGCTACGTGCTGCCCGATGAATGGAATCGAGCGGGCTCCGACCTTTACCACTTACTACCCGATAGAAACCATTTCCGCTTGAATAAAACCGCTCTCGGGCGTTATCTTTCGAGCACCTCCTCCACCCGATAGCCATTCGATCTACCCATCCAAGATCTGACGGCTTGGACTTAATTCGCTCCCGCCACGACTTCAAGCCTCCAGCGATTGACCTCCTCCATCCATCCCATCCAATAGCCCACATGCCCCCCTACCCCACTTCCCATCAGTCACCCGGAGAGGAAAGTTGTTGGCTCTGTCAGTGTTTGTGACAATCAGACAGTTGAACTGAAATAACGGAATGCATGTTAAAAGGGGAAAAAGAAACAACGCGATGCAACCAAACCAACAAAAATGGCCATGGAACATCACTGGCACAAGTGAGCAACCTGACAGCGCGACGAAATTACCAAAATTTGAATATCGTGTTTGTTAGAAACAGAGCCCTCTGAGCTCATGTTTATATAGTTATGGCATCAAGTAGTTAGAAGACAGAGGGGATAGATTAAGACATATCGAGCTTCAGAGAGCCTGAGAGCATTGTAAAAAGCCTATAAATAGATGAAAGTTAGGAGAAACAAGGGTTCAACTTTTGGAGACTATGGATACTCTGTTCCTTCCAGCGTCTCATCTTCATTCCAGTAATACAAGCTTCTTTTGTTGTTACATGTTCAATTTTCATCTTCTCCTCTATTCTAAGCTTGCAGTTGAATAGGTTATTTATGTTTTCTTATGTGTCTAATGCCAGATAACTGTCATCTTATCTCTATGTTGATAAATTAGATTTGTGAGCTTCATTTACTTCTGTAGGTAGCCATTCATATGGTTTTATATATGTATCTGCTGGTGCAGTCAGGATTCTCAATCTATTCATTAAATCTATAAACTATTGAGCATTAGTGGTCTAAAGCCTTGTCAAGCTGAGGGTGTTCATGCATGTCTTGAGTGGAAATAGAGTTGAAATAGTCATCTGACTTGATCCAAACCCCAATTCATTCCAATAGTTCAGAGAACAATATTGAAGATTTATATGTTACCAGGCATCTCCGAGCTACAACCTAGGAGAGTTTCCTGGAGTGATAACATAATTGGCGCCGCTATCGGGGAAAGGAGACTGAAGTTCAACTTCCCTGGGGGATGACACAAATCCAGCTTTGATGATAGACAAACTCTGAACACTATTTGGGTTGTAATCATCTATCTGGCGACTCTATTGGAGGAAAAACCTCTTGGCGACTCCACTCCATAGTTATGGCTCAATTTGGGAGGCATACTCGGAGAAATCCTCAGAATCCATGAGCTGAACCAGTACCTGACCCTAAAAAAATCATCAAAGAAGAGCATTAGGTTCAGGTAGTTTTAAACAAAAGTCTATATCTCTTCAAGAAAATCCTGTAATATAACAAATACATGTTGAGAGTATAACATCTAATACTAGCAGTGAAGAAAATATCTCAAAGATTCATAGAGCTCCTTATTCTTTAGGTTCTTTCATTGTAAGCCCAAAGGAAGCCTCTCCTCCTATCCATCATACTCCTTTAGTCCTATCAGTCACTCCTCAACCCTTTTTCATTCAGACTTCCAGTACCCTTATAGCCACCACAGCTATGGCAACACCTACCAAAATGGAAAGAATCATCGCTGCTAGTTATGGACCTCTAGTACTACCCACTCCTTTGAATGCCATGCCTACTAGAGAATATCATAAGTATATGCCTAAGTTCACTGGGAATGAAGGTGTTATAGCTGAGGAACATCTTAAATCATTCTATAGCTATGTTGATAACCTAGACATTAGTGAAGCTGGTGTATGGATGAGAGTCTTTGTCCAAAGTCTAGATGGAGAGGCTAGAAAATGGTTTAGAGAACTAACCCCAAGGTCTATAACAGATATTGAGGCTTTAGATAATGCATTCCTAAAGCATTGAGGGGATAAGAAGGATCTACTCTACTACCACACCACGTTTGGGAACTTAAAGAGGGAAAATGGTGAGTTGTTGTCTGATTTTAATAAGAGGTTTAACTGCATGTACAATAAGATACTAGCTGAAGTAAAACCCACTACTACCTCTGCTAAACTCACCTATGCCAATGCCTTTGATTCTGACTTCTGTCTACTATTGAGGGAGAGACGATGTGCTACCTTGGCCGATATGCAGGATGCAGTGTTGGAAGCATAATCAAACATCATGGCTGCAGAGAAGCTCAAGGGGAATGTTGATAGAAGGAGACAAAGGGGCGAATCTTCGTCATCTTCAGATCCCAAGATAGATAAAATGACCAAGATGATAGAGTCATTAACCTTTGAAATCTCCAAATTAAAGGTTGAGCAGCACCCTGTGAATAGAAAAGTTCCTAATACCTTTGCTCCTAGAAATCCAAATCCATATAGAAGAACTAATGAGCAGTTGCAAATTCTGCAAAGAAGCAAAGATGACAATGAAGACCAAAGGGTGAAGACCCCTTTCCATAGTGTAGTCATGGAAGAATAATAGTTTGAAGAAGATGACGAGATCCATTGTCTGGAAGACAAAGGTAGTGTCACCTTTTTTTACCTTAGTTGCCTATGAAAAGTCATTATTCAATGACTAGATCAGCCAAGAGTGGGATGGTGGGGTTGTTCTACAAACTGATGATCGACACAGATATGATCTGAGGTCGAAGATGAATAATGCCAAGGAAACTATTGTTCAGAAAGTTGTTGTCGCTGTAATACAACGACCTAATAAGCATAAACGACCGGCAGTTGATCCCATCATCCTCAAAGCTCCAGCTCACGAGGTTAGAGGTCCTGACAAGTCTCCTTCTCCTTTCAGTTTTGAATTAGAAATTCATAAGCTAAGAATACATATACCTCTAATTGAACTAGTGAAGAATGAGTCCTTCAAGAGATCTATCCTTGAGGCACTTGAACCTAAAGCCATCCAAGCCTCCACTGACTATGTAAATCTGCAAGATGACAAACCAGCTATTGTTCTCAGCCCAATGATTGAAAATTATGACGACAACTCCCCATCATTCTATGTCTCTTTGACTATTCATGACAAAATCCTTCACAACTATCTTTTGGACACAGGAGCCAGCCATAATCTAATGCCCAAGGATATCATGGATGAATTGGGTCTTGACATTACCAAGCCTTATCATTACCTATTTTCTTTTGACTCTAGAAAAGTGAAATGTTTGGGATTAATCAAAGACCTAACCATCACCTTGTCTCAACTGCCCATGAAGAGCATGATGATGGATATTGTGGTAATAGATGTACCCCCCAAGTTTGGCATGTTTCTTTCCAGAGGTTGGATCAAGAGATTAGGTGGAACATTGCAAAATGATATGTCCTATGCTACTGTCCCAGTTTTTGGAGGTGAGAGTAGGAGGTTATACAGAGAAGCTCAATTGGCTTATATCATCAGTGATGAAAGGAATCCTCCTAATCATCCCATCTATGTTGTCGACACTGATTTTGGAGCCCGTATTCTTCAGATTGAAGAATTCGATTTGGCCTCCATACAGCTTAGGAAATCGGTTTTCCAAATCACAGAAGAAGAAGGCCCACAAATTTGGGACATGTTCTTTGATGGAGCTTGCTCTAAGGAAGCTGCAGGGGCAAGTGTAGTCCTTGTGTCCCCCACACAAGAATGCATTCATTTATCTTTCAAATTAACTTTTCAGGTCACAAATAACATAGCAAAGTACGAAGCCTTGATATTGGGCTTAAACATTGCTAAAGAAATGGGCATCAAAGGTCTGAAGGTGTTTGGAGATGCAGACCTTATCATTCAGCGAGTGAATAAAACTTTCCAAGAAAATCATCCAAGGTTGAAAGCATACAGAGATGAGGTATGGAAGCTCAGGGGCTATTTTAATAGTTTCAACATATCTTACATCCCTAGAATGAAGAACCAACTTGATGATTCCCTTGTTGTGTCTGCTAGCACGTCTATTCCTCCTTTGCCTCCTAAATTGACTTATGAAGTTCAGGAGAAATATAGGCCATCTCTGCCTGACAATGTTAAATACTGGAAATTTTTTGAAGATGATGATGAAATTAATAGGTTTTTAAAGTCATTGATGAATTTTGAAATGCACATTAACCAAGAAAATGAAACCATTGAAAAATGCAACTAGTCCAAGCTAAGGACGATATTGGTCAAGATAACATTGTTTAGCTGCCTAGTAACTATTTACCCAAAGGATTGGTGCCCCTAGAGAAGTTTTTTGATCATAATGATGTACCTTATCAACATGCCAAAAAAGAAAATGAGTCTATAGTTCATAGACATAATGTAGGGAGTCCAGCCCATCCAAAGTACATAAATCTGTCCACTCACTTGTCTTCTGCCCAAAGTTCCAAGTATTGCACCCTGATGAGACAAATTGTTGATATTTTTGCTTGGGAGT
Source organism: Pinus taeda (assembly GCA_000404065.3). Classification (NCBI taxonomy): domain Eukaryota; kingdom Viridiplantae; phylum Streptophyta; class Pinopsida; order Pinales; family Pinaceae; genus Pinus; species Pinus taeda. Next base: position 58,589 of record APFE030831724.1, read on the forward strand.
ACAGTGATCTTAAGACCTATGACACAAACATCATTCAGCATAAGATTCCACTGGAAAAGAACACCATCCCTTTTAAGCAAAATTTAAGACCTATCAGCCCTCCCTTATTGCCTTTGATTGAAAAGGAAATCAAAAAGCTGTTGGATGCCAAGATCATAGTTCCCCTAAGGTATTCAAAGTGGATAGCTAACCTTGTGGTAGTAAGAAAGAAGAATGGAAAAGTCAGGCTTTGTGTTGACTTCAGGAATTTGAACAAATGATCTAAAAAAGACAACTACCCCTTGCCTAAAATGGAACACTTGTTGCATAAATTTTCAGGGGCTAGAGTCATGTCTTTCTTAGATGGATTTTCAAGTTATAATCAGATTTTCATACACCCAGAAGATCAGGAAAAGACTGTCTTCACTACTCCTTGGGGCACTTTCATGTACTCCAAGATACCTTTTGGACTGAAGAATGTTGGGGATACTTTTTAGAGGGCCATGGACATAGCCTTTGTGGGAGAGAAGGACAAGTTTGTTCTTGTTTACCTTGATGACATAACAGTCTTTTCTAATAGTCACAAGGACCATTTGCAGCATTTGAAGAAGGTGTTTCTAAAGTGCAGACGGTTTGGAATTTTTGTGAACCAAAAGAAGTCTCATTTTTCTCTAGAAGAAGGCAAACTTCTGAGACATATTGTTTATGTTGAAGGTGTGAAGATCGATCCATCAAGAGTCCAAGCAATTCAGACATTGTTCATCCCAAGGTCAAAAAGGGACATTCAATCTTTCCTACATAAGATTAACTTTGTCAGGAGGTTTATTCCAAATTTTGCAGAGCTAGTGAAGCACATCACTTCCATGCTGAAGAAAAGATCAGAAATAAAATGGACAGATGTTGCAAGAAGCTCTTTGAAGCCATAAAACAAGCTATCATGGAAGCTCCCACTCTAATCAGCCTAGATTACACCAAGGAGTTTTATATCTTCTCTTTTGCCTCTTATGATACACTTGCAGCAGTTCTATTGCAGAAAAATGATGAAGGTGTAGAGCACCCTATGGCCTTTTTCAGCAAAACTCTGAGGAATGTTGAACTAAGGTATGACCTTATTGAACAACAAGCTTATGCTCTTATAAAATCTTTAAAGGAATTAAAAATTTATATCTTGCATTCCAAAGTGGTTGCGTACGTACCTTCAGCCTCAGTAAAAGATGTCCTAACTCAACCAGTTATTGATAGAAAGAGAGCTAAATGGATTGTAAAATTCATAGAGTTCAACATAGAGGTGAAGCCCACCAAGCTTGTCAAAGGCCAGGGCTTGGCTAAGCTTATGGCTGAGGAAAATTGCAGTTTGCTAGACATCAATTACATTGGTTCAAATTCAGGTGGTGAACAGACAGAGGAAGTAGCAGAAGAGAAAGAGCAAAATCAGTCTTTGACTGAAAATCTAGCCACCTGTGAACAGTATTCCATTGTAGCTCATTTTTTTCAGAAGCTAGAAGTCCCTCCAGGGCTTAGGTCAAGTCAAGCCCGGACCATTAAGCTCATATTAACCAAATTCTGCATTAATAAAAACCTTCTTTATTGGAGAGACCCGTCAGGGATCCTCTTGAGATGTCTAGACAAAGGACAATCTGTGGAAGTCATGCACTAGTTCCATTCTAGCATCTATGGAGGGCATCATTATTGGAAAACGATAACCCACAAGATCCTAAGAGCTTGGTATTATTGGCCTACTCTTTTCTCTGATGTGTTTTCTTTTGTGAGGTCTTGTGACAAATGTCAGAGGTTTGCAAGAAGACAACAATTAAAATCTCTGCCCTTGAAGCCAGTACACACCAATGGTCCCTTCCAACAGTGGGGCTTGGACTTTATAGGTGAGATCAATCCACATTCCAGTGGCCAGCACAATTGGATCTTGGTAGCCATTGATTATTTCACCAAATGGATTGAGGCTATACCCACTAAAAATGCTAATCATCAGGTTGTCATAAAGTTCTTGAATGAGAATATTTTCACTAGATTTGGTTGCCCAACCAAACTAGTCACTAATAATGCAGCAACTTTCAGGGGAAAAGAATCGGTGGACATGTGTGAATCCATAGGCATTCGATTGGTGCATTCTACCTCATATTATCCTCAAGGCAATGGCCTGGCAGAATCATCTAACAAGAGTCTTGTAAGGATAATCAAAAAAATTGTTGGAGGACAACAAAAAGATATGGGATTCCAAGTTGAAGTTTGCATAGTGGGCTGACAGAGTTACCAACAAGAAGTCCATAGGAAATTCTCCATTTAATCTAGTTTATGGCACTGATGTTGTTTTTCCTATCCAACTGATTCTCCATGTGGCCAAGTTCTTGCAAGAAGAACAGGATGAAGAGAATGACATGGCGATGAGAATGAGTAACTTGGTTGAATTACAACAAATCAGAGAACAACTGGTTGAGAATTCAAGAGTTCATCAGAAGAAGATCAAGGAAGCCTTTGATAAAAAGGCAAAAATGGATAGTTTTCAGGTTGGTGACTAGGTTCTCAAATGGGATGCATTGAGGGAAAAGAAGGGCAACCATGGTAAATTTGATGCCTTATGGACATGACCGTTTGTCATTGCTCAAGTTTAGATGAACAACACTTTCATTCTACACAATTTGGAGAGGGAAGGTGTTTTTGATGGCCCAGTCAATGGGCGGTTTTTGAAACTTTACTTCATATGAGGATTTAAGGCCTAATATTGTAATAGGTTTTTTCAGTTTTTGTTTTTTTATGCAAATAAACTCCATGCCCAATGGAACACTAGGAGATAAGTTTGTTTTGGTTGTTACTGGAAAGGCAATAGTCTGCAGTTCTTGAAACCTCACAAGGAAGCTTTCATCCCCAAAAGGAGCTAGTGTTAGCCTTGAGGTGCAGTGCTGCTATTTTGAAGGCTAAAGGAAGGAAATGGTCTGTTTGTTGTCATGGAGAGGTTCCCACATGGTCCATCACCCCACTTTTCTCACTCATCCACTCCCATTTTGATTCAGTCATGTCCTAAGCCAACCCTCTCATCATAATAAAACCCACTTTTGCCTTGACCCTACGTGAATTAACCCATTTCTGCCCTGAAAACCTTACCTTTCTGCCCATATGCGCCCCTTTGCACATTTCTCGAGGTCATCCCGTACCTTCGTGTCCCCTGCCGTCGATCTTCCCATCGATCTGACGTTTTGTACTTCACTCGACTAACATGATACGCTTGACCAATCATTGTCGTTAGATCATTCCCACCAGATCTAACGGCTATCGCGCATGCAACAAGCGAGAGGGATACCCGCTCAATAAAGGCAGTTTCCTCTCTCTCCTTCACTGCTACGTGCACCCGATGAATGGAATCAGGTGGGCTCTGACCTTTACCGCTTACCGCCCGATGACCACCTGATAGAAACCATTTCCACTTGAATAAAATCGCTCCTGGGTGTTATCTTTCGAGCACCTCCTCCACCCGATAGCCATTCGATCTACCCATCCAAGATCTGACGGCTCGGACTTATTCCGCTCCTGCCACGACTTCAGTCCTTCGGCGATTGACCTCCTCCATCCATCCCATCCAACGGCCCACATGCCCCCGTACCCCGCTTCCCATCAGTCACCCGGGGAGGAAAGTTGTTGGCTCTGTCAGTGTTTGTGACAGTCAAACAGTTGAAATGAAATAACGGAATGCATGGCCAAAAGGGGAAAAAGCAACAGCACGATGCAGTCGAACCAACAGAAATGGTCATGGAACATTGCTAGCACGAGCGAGCCACTTGACAGCGCGGCGAAATTACCATAATTTGATTACCGTGTTTGTTAGAAATAGAGCCCTCTGAGCTCATGTTTGTCTAGTTATGGCATCAAGTAGTTAGAAGACAGAGGGGATAGATTAAGACATCTCGAGCCTCAAAGAGCCCGAGAGCATTGTAAAAAGCCTATAAATAGTTGAAAGTTAGGAGAAACAAGGGTTCAACTTTTGGAGGCTGTGGATACTCTGTTCCTTCCAGCATCTCATCTTCATTTTAGTAATACAGGCTTCTTTTGTTGTTACATGTTCAATTGTCATCTTCTCCTTTGTTCTAAGCTTGCACTTGAATAGGTTATTCATGTTTTCTTTTGTGTCTAATGCCAGATAACTGTCATCTTATCTCTGCATTGATAAATTATATTTGCAAGCTTCATGTAATTTCTGTAGCTAGCCATTCATATGTGTTTATATACGTATTTGTTGGTGTAGTCAAGATTCTCCATCTATTCATTAAATCTATAAACTATTGAGCATTAGTGGTTTATAGCCTTGTCAAGCTGAGGGTGTTCATGCATGTCTTGAGTGGAAACAGAGTTGAAATAGTCATCTGACTTGATATAAACCCCAATTCATTCCAATAGTTCAGAGAACAATATTGAAGATTTATATGTTACCAGGCATCTTCGAGCTACAACCTAGGAGAGTTTCCTGGAGTGATAACAAGATGCATAAATTAATTCCTCATTCGAGGAGTACCCATGTTGCATACTTTCAATGGACCCTGCTACATGAAAAGAAAAAAAAAATCATGTATTTATCATTTTTCATGTAGAAGGGTCCATAAAAAATATGCAACATGGGAACTCCTTGGATGAGGAATTAAGTTTTTCATCCAACGAGTGCTCCCGCTTGAAATTGAGTAAAACCTTAGAGAGATAAGTTGAAAATATGAGTTGAAAATGTTGTGTTTTTATTTTTTCCCTCTAAAATTTGATGATGTAATATAATATTATTTTATTATTTCCACTATTATTTTATAATATTCCTTAGGACGCTCATTTTAGACCTCAAAATTTCTCTATTTGGGAGGAACCCTTATCTCGATGATTATAAAGCCAATCTCTTTGACCATATGGTCTCTCAGTGAAACCTTGTGACCTAAGGGAGCACTCAAAGCCTCATAACCAATCTCCCCAACCATAAACAAGGTTTCCTAGTCAAACTCAATGACTTAAGGGAGAAATCAAGGCTCCATGTTAACAAGGACAATCTTCCCAACCATAAACCATGGTTTCCCGATAAAGCCCCATGACCTAAGGAAGAATTTCTGCACATAGATGCTACAACATCAACATTCCAAGGAAAGCATTCTCAATCACTCCCACCTTGTCCAATAGCTCAATCATAGAGATGCATAGGAACCTAATTTTTCCACATGCTTTGACCTCAACACATGTTGTGCCACATGCCTTAGCTCAACCATAAATTGATCATCTTGAATTCATCATCACAACTACTTTTCAAATAATTAAACAAATCTTGTTGAGACAATCCAGGCTACTCCCTCTACCACTCAGCTTCATTAGATTGGATGCCATGGGAATGGACTAACTATATATCATCCCAAGTCTCTGAAGAATCATAACAATATACCATCCTTTTGACTAAGTAAGATCTCATCCGACTTAACAAATATTTTTTCCACTACAGCTCCCTCTATCACGAGTCTCACTTCCATCTAAAATAATCCATATAATAATAAGATCAACCAAGACTCATCATATATCCATCACTCCAAGAATGTTATGCCCAAGGTCCGTACAAATACTTTTTTGGTCTACAACATATTTCTTCTCATTGCTCTCTCCCCCTCTTCCTGGGAGAATCCTCTTCCCACAAACTTTGCTTCATTCTTCCATATATTGTCAATGCCTTCGCAGGTCTTCACAATGTACCTACAATCCTCACTAGGAGGTCATGGAGGAACGATTATAACCCAGCAAAGAGAAACAAAGATAGGAGGCTAGTTAATAGTAAAACAACAACAATAATAATCAAGTAAGAGAGATATAAGATACTTATCTTTTAAGGATTGAGGGAAATTTTTCAGCTCCCTCTTGATCCTTGCCATCATGTAGGAATCATCCATTTGCAAAACTTTTCATCATTTTCATCATCAATATGTTGTTTTTCTTTCCTTTCTTTACTAGGGGTTTCTTCATGCAGTGGATTCATCGATCTAAGTTCAACTCTAGGGTTTTGTCCAAAAACCATAAGGCTTTCACATCCAGGGCTTCAAGTCTTTTAGGATGTACAAACCCTAGATTTCCAATTTTCATTTACATTTTTTTCATAGGAAAATTTTCTTTCCATGTCCAAAGGCCCAAAAACATAGAATCCCTATGCCCTGGCATATGTGATGAAATCTAACATTTTCATCAATCAATCAAGGATGTATCGAGGTTAATAGTCCATTATATTTTTTGTAACACTTGCAACATAACCTCAACTAGCAACATATGTAAGGCATCTTTTATGGCATCAATACTCTAGAAGCTTAGATCTCTATAGCTTAAAAACAACATCTTGCTTTTGAACCATAATGCAACAATTTTAAAGGTAACACAAGTCCAAAAAGCTTCAATTCAACATATCACACTTCAAGTTACCAAATATTCTTAGAACACATATAAGGATCAGGCATAGTTCATCCCCTTCATGAGTGATATTCTTGAATAGATTCTCGTGCAAATTCTCAAGATACATTTTGAGTGAAGGCTTCCTTTAAGCCTATTTTCATCAAACCAAATACAAGCCACAACTTCAAATAGAAACTTCAAATAACCAGAACAACCATATGTCATGGCACCATGTCTTATCCAACAATATGAGCATCTGAGTCATGTCTACCATGTTCTCATGATTCTTTGGAATACATGTCTAGCACATCCTCTAGTGATAAAGCAAGAGAGTTGACAAATAGAGATATCAAGGTTGAAATTGACCTCCATCACATATTGCACATGACAATGGTCTTTAGTTTACAACTTTCCATGCTCAACATGATTAAATTCAAGCAACATAAAAGGAGTTAGCATCCATTGAGGAAGCCTCTTAAATTCTTTTAACGGGTAGAGAAGTCACTTCTATTGTGTTGTAGCTTGCATGTTTCCCTCGCATACAATTTCTAAGACTATCCTCCAATGCTTGTTCAAGGGACAATCATTCATTGTGAGACTTCACAAACAAATCAACTTTGAGCCCCTGTTCCATAAACTTTTGAGGCCTCTCGGCCTCCTTCTTCACAGTAAACTTATGATTTTTTTCAAATATCATGTCAAAATGATTTATAAAGGCAAGATGTCTTTAAGGCATTCCAATGTCCTTTTTAACTTCCTTTGATCCCGAGTAACCTTTTTTGTACAATCACATTCACTTCATTATTGTTGAAGTATGTAACTAGGTTCGGTCTTCATAAATATGAAATGTACTATTGATTCCTGTATATTGTAAAAAGAAAGAAAATTTATTATTTATTATTATTGTAGCATGGGTTTCATGCTCAAGGTCAATCTATTTGTAGATCAAGCACCCATTGAGTGATTTTATGGTTTGTAATAGAGTCAAGAAGTCAATTGAGTCATTGTCATATATGAAAGACCCCATTGGGCACTTTGTATCTCGTAAGAAGAATTTATGTTAGTCAAAAGTGCCATAAAGACCCTCCAAGACCAAGTTGGCCTACAAGCAAAAACAAGTCGGCCTCATAAGGGCTATTCAAACACCATGGGAGGCCTATATATAAGGAATAACTCAACCTCATCAAAGGAGCATTAAAGAAAGTTCATTTGAAGCACAAAAAGGCAAGAATAACTAGCAAAGAAGAGGAGATAAAAGAGGGAGGAAAAATCAAAGTTTTAAGAACTAGTTTAAGGCTAAATCTCCCACACATGCAAAGAAGAATTAGCGCATCTTTGAGTTACAACAAACTGAATTGCAGTCACATCAAGGAGCTGAATTTAGTGTCGAGAAGCATCAAGATTGAAGGTTGAGTTATCAAGGAAAGGAGATCAAACCAAGCTAAGGAGAAAGGAAGAAAAATTTTCCATCATCTTCTCACACAGCCAGCTAGGGTTTCTGCAGTAGAGGCCAAAAATTGCAGCCCTGAAGTAGTGACCAAAAATATGAAGCAGATACTGAAATTTGAAAGTTTGGAGCAGGTTGACTAGGGTTAACTTTGTGAAGGACAAGCACATCAAAGGAGAAGCTAAATTGGTCTTGGAGGGGTCTTTGTCAAGAGTCTTAGGTCTTGAAATTCATCATTTGAAGATTCTATAAGAAGATAAGTTTCTTGTGGGTTTACCTCTCAAGATGAGAGGTTTTGGCCTTGGTTAGCAACCGACATTTTGTGTCCTCTTGTTTCATTGATCTCCATAGTTTAGTAGTTGTTTCATGGTAATAACACAATAATAATCAAGCAAAAGAAGAAACTAACTACAAGTAAATCAAGTTAAGTAAAATAATATCACAAGCAGTTATCAAAGTAAGAGAAATCACCCTAATCTAGTTGCCCTTGATTTCTCAACATGGTATCATAGCTAAGGTGACAACAACAAGGAAATGAAGTTTAAAGATCATCAATTGAAGAAGGATACATAAGGGTCGAGCATAAGGAGAGAATCAAGGAAAAACAAAAGGCATCAAGGAGGACTATCCATCCCATCACAAGGTTCACATCATCACATCTCTTGGAAGAAGAAGAAGACCTCAAAGACCCTGCCTCCATTCAAAATTAAATAATAATAATAAAAGGACTCTACACTTGAAGCATTCTTGGGAAGCTTACACATACACATTCTACAATCATCAACCCAAGTAAGAAAGAAGAGCACTTCATCATCATCAAAGGAATCAAATTGATCTCCTTCACGTTGAAGAAAGGATCACATCTCAAACATTCTTGAAGAAGATCATCTCTCCCCATCTTAAAGAAGAAGCATGTCTTTAAGAAAATCATCAAGGAGGCAAATCATCATCAAGGAGGCATCTTCAATTGTTAACAACAAAGGAGTAGTGGAAGTCAAAATAATCGAGAGGCATCAGGTTGAAAATATCATCATCAAAAAAGCATCTTCACTTGACAACTAAGTATTGTATATTTTATGTTTCAATCTATAGTGACTTCCTTCTACAAGAAGAACAACAAATTTGTTGGGACATCAAATTACCTTGCATGAAAGAAGAGAATAAATTTGATCCTATTAGAAAATGTAGTGAATATGTCACGTGATCAATCACCAAACCTTTTCAAGAGCAATATCAAGCACTAACAAAGTATATGAAAGGAGAAACAAGGGCTCAAAAATTCCCCATAGAGTAAATCAAGGATTCCCTCATCCCTTATGTAGCAAAGTTGAAGACATCAAAAGAGATCTATGAAAAGTCAGTAGAACTGTTCTTCGTAAGCACTGTGGGTGAAATTATATTGTTAAGAAAATAACTATACAATATGAAGGCATCAAGGGAAGAAGGGGTAGATTCATATTTCATGAAGGTATCTCAAATTAAATACCAACTACAAGAACTTGGAGAAACAATGTTTGATTTAGAGATGACCACTCTAGTACTTAACGCATTACTCAATGAATGGGGGAACTTTGTATCAGGCCTCTATGGGAAGAAGGAAACCACTCCATTCAACGATCTGTGATCATTATGCAGGATTGAAGAAACTAGATTAAAGGTGAAAGACGATGTTGGATCAAGTGACCAAACTCAAGCATTTGCAGCTATGGAAAAGAAGAAAGGGAAGTCTCGAAAAAGATTTCAAACGAAAATTGACATGTTTGAGATTCAATGCTATGAATGTAATGAATATGGGAATTTCTAAAGGAATTGTCCTAAACTCCAGAAGGACAACAAGAAGAGAGAAAAGAAATGAAGCCCATGTCACCGAAGAAGTAGAAGAACCAGAAAAGAATAAAATAGAGGAGGAGGAAGTGAAAGACCTTTATTATGACTAAGATAACCTCATACACTTAGTTTTGTTTAGTTTATAGAAAATAGAAGTCATGTTGGAAAGCATCACAAGCATGATAGGATGCATTATAACAAAAAAATGAGATGACATAATCATAAAGGCATGGAAAGATAGTCGAAGTAGAAGTTTATATGGTTGAAGCAATCATAGTACATGATAAAAAGGAAGTAGCTCATGGCATATTCATTGGAAGCATATAAGGATAACCAAAGTAACAGTTTGAATGATTGAAGCAAGTCATCTAGCAAGATAAGAAGATAAAAATTTGTCACACCTCATCATCATTAGAAGGAAGCCTTTGCAAAATGAGAATCATTAAGGTCCTCCATTGGAATCTTTGTTAGAAGATTCAATTCTACTTAAAAGAAGCAAGTGCCTCATAGATAGTATACATTCCACCTTGTGTGGGATACAAAATTTAGAAGTATGATGGTATGATGACAAAGATGTGATGTCAAGTTGGTTGGAGTATTTTCATCTTCAAGCAAAGGAAGTTTTTGGAAGGAAGTCTAGATGACCACATGAAGGAAGAGAATATGAGGTGGTTGGAAACGATGGTTCCTATGATGAAGGAACTATTTATAGAAGATCCTGAGAAAGCAAGATGCATAGAAGGTGAAAGAAGAGTTTGTGAAAGATGTATCTATAGATAAGATAAGTGATCAACATCTAGTAACTTAGCTATGACATCTCCATGGGGAATGTATGAAGACCCTAATATGTATGTTGGAAAAGGAGAACCTTGGTAATGTATGTCATGGAGATGGATGCATACATTGTGTGAAAGGATGTTGTTGTTGCAAGAAGAAAATGTGATGACAAATGGCCATCATAAAGAGGTAATGTTGATTTGAGGTTCAGTTTTTTATTTTTGAAAGAAAGCATATGGTTGGGTTGTAACATGGCTACCAAAAGAGGGTTGTAGAAATTCACCTACAAATAGTACTCATGAGATTGGATGTAAGATCCTCAAACAATCATGACTTAGAAGAGGCAGTGGTATGAAGGACAGCAAGATGATGACAAAGAAGGTCACTTCCCAATGAAGAGAAGGATGACACGACTATTGGTTCGACATCACATTGAGTTGAAGGAAGTGATGCACGAGATGGTTGTTTCCCTACAAAGAAGTGATGAAGAAGTTGAAATTCATTCGTGACATGATGATGCAGAAAGAAGGAGCCCTACAAGTATTTGATAGTAACATGATCTCCATCGAAAAGCAAATAGTTGTTGTTGGAAACAAATCCCTAGTTAAGAGGGAGCTTGGATATATTCCTTTTATAGGAATGAGTATATCCTCCCTAGTTGAGAGGGAGATATAGACACATCATTCTTGTCTTTTTTATGAAGAAAGAATGGAGGATTGGGTAAGCATATGAGACTGATACAGATACTCTTTGAGGATGAGGTAGGGCATCCAATAGGTAGAGTAGTTGAAGAGGAAATTCCTTGAGGATGTGTTAATCCATGATAGGAATGGTCCTAGAAGGACATACCTTGTGAACATCCAGATGGGGTATGTGCCTTGAGAGACAACGATGAAGGTGTCTCTAAATCATTTGTCTCCCCAGCATTGTGCTCTAATCTTGTGGAGAGATAGAGTTGTTAGTCAAGGCCTTGCTATGTGACAATGTTGGTTGATATGATGATATTTACTGATATAAGATGATAAAATAGCTTATGAGATGGCTTACCAATCTGACTCTTCTTATGAGAATTCCTCGCTATGAGAATGTCAAAGTACCTTGTATGTATTATGAATACCTCCCTAGTGAAAAGGGAGTGTTGAAGTATGTAGCTAGGTTCGATCTTCATAAATATGAAATG